>CM057094.1:23104507-23234507 GCA_029959045.1 Taenioides sp. WSHXM2023
TTGTATGTATGTATGTTTGTATGTATGTATGTATGTATGTATGTATGTATGTATGTTTGTATGTATGTATGTTTGTATGTATGTTTGTATGCATGTATGTATGTATGTATGTATGTATGTATGTATGTATGTATGTATGTATAAGATAAGATAATCCTTTATTTGTCCCACAATGGGGAAATTGCAGTGTCACAACGCAAGTTACAGAAACAGTAGGAAAATAAGAGCATGCATCAAAATCAAGATAAATAATAATAATAAGTATTTACAATCAACTAAAAAAACACATATGTTTGTATGTATGTATGTATGTATGTATGTATGTATGTATGTATGTTTGTATGTATGTATGTATGTATGTATGTATGTATCTATCTATCTATCTATCTGTATGTATACATATATATGTCTGAGTGGTGAAAGGTCTTCACTCTAAAATGTTTGTGCAGTTGACAACTAACTGCACAGTTTGCACTATTCATTTACTGTCATGTGGAGCTGGTAAAAAAAAAACAAAAAAAAAAACTCTGTAGCCAAAGCCAAACATACTAAAAACTGCATCTGATCCACCGCTTTAGCAGTCTGTTTAATGCCCATAGCTATTAGCTTAAAGATCAACAGATCACTGCTAATTTACACTAACATACATATCAAACATGAGCTAGCTTCACCACATGCTGTGCCGAATCAAAGCCCTGTGCTGTCTAGCCCTTCACCCTCTGTGTTTCCAATCCCGTGATGGAGGTACATAAGACTCACAACTACCCCCTCAACGCTCATGTCTCCCCATCTTCTACTCTTTTACTTCCTCCCTCTTTGAACTGTCTCTGCCCCTGTTAGCTTCTCCTCCAGACATGCAAAATGATCAGTCTTCCTCCCTCCACTGGCTCCTTTTCATCTCCTGGTGGTAAACACGGGTTTGTACAGTCCTCAGAGGCGTTTTGGGAGGTTAGTGGGAGATGCGCGGAAAGCTCATCTCATGCTCTCCTGGTCGAAGCTATCCGTGATCTAAATTAGGATTCAAGGGAGCGTGCGGTGGTCCAGGATGGCTCCAAGTCCATAAATCAGGACATCTTTGGAGCACTCGTCCAGACTGGAGATAAGGTTAATGGCCATCAGGGAGCCCATCAGTGAGGTGGGGATGGTGAAGTGGAGCGCGTTCGGCGGACGTTGATTCACAGATAATAATTTCTCAGTTTAATAATGTTACTGTGCATTCTACATAAGGGCTATATTGTATTGCTCTGTATATGCAGTGGTCAAGCTATACTGCCTATCAGTAAGAAGTGGATTTAATCAACTGGACTGTGCTCATATCCTCCAAAATGTGCAGGTGTAGATACCATGATAACATTACAGATGAATCAAAAAACATTCATTTTGTCTTTTTTTGTACATTAAAGGTGCACTGTGTAACTTTTTGGTTGAGGATCCGTCACCTGCTTGTTTTGCTGGAGATGTCATTGCTCTGCCTGTTATGTTCAGCATGACATTAAACAGCTCTACCTTACATTTATTCACTTACAAGTGGTTTTATAGCTCAAAAATACCTAGAAAAACAGGTATTCTGGCTTTGCCCGGGGTTGCCTCTCCACGGACCTGATCCGTAACTTGGTCTGGTTTGGTCTCCACGATGATAGAAACGTTTAATACAATACTGTGAAATATTCCAGACAAAGCAATAACATCTTCATAGAGAAAAGTATTTGAGGGACCGTCCTCCAGAAAAGTTACACAATGCACCTTTAACTTCTTGGGTATACAGTAGGAGATGTATTGACCTTGTTGCTACCTGCAAGTCATCTTCAGAAATGTCACCAGTGAAATTAACATAACAGCTTGGTCAAACTAAGGTTTTTTTTTGTGTCAGCCAGTCATTATCCACATACAGTAGGCTATACAAGCTGAATGTCTAGAAATGTCTGAAAGTTTGTGAAAGAAAATTGAAAGATTAATATATATATATATATACAGTATATGAAAAAATTAAAAATATTCAAAAGTTGAAATAATTTTTTTTTTCTTTTTTTTTTTTTTCAAAGCTGAATTTTACTACATGGACCAAAGAAATGGGTTGTTCATAGTGACAGGACTCCAACGATTATTTTAGTATTCAGTGATATATTTTTCAGTTAGTCGACTAGTAAAACTTTTTAAATACATTATTATACAAATAAAGGGTGATATATGGTGAATAGAGAACATTTATGAATAATGTTTTATGGAAGAAATTATCATTTTTTGACTATTTTTGACAATTTGATTTACTAATGACTGTCTTACGATTATCAAAATACAATTACAATAACTTTTTCCAGTCAACTAGTCACGATTCTTCTATTTATCATTGCTTTTTTTCTAAAAGTGATAATTGGAGTGACTGAAAGTTTCCTGTTACCATATAACTTCTACTTCTTGAAATGCTGGATTCATTTTTGTTGTATGTAAAGAATAAGCGGTTATCAAGAAAGAGCCACCATGAGGTAACAGCTGCTTTTAAATTTGCATTTGAAAGCGATCTTGTTGAGCAGAAGATCCGTGATTTCACCCACACAGACACCAAACATGCTGATTGAACACAGGCTCGTTAGCCCATTTATAGAAAAGCTAAAAGGAGCAGCGTTTACCTTAATGACCAGTGTGAAACGCTGGTACAGGTCTCTGCTGATTGGCTGCAGCACCCTGAGCTCTGCAGTGGTCCTGTTCAGGGAGAAGTACTGTGCATATGTGTTGGGCTGACCTGCAGAAAGAAAGTTCATATGTTATCTTATATGTATTTACTGCACAACTACAAGGATAACAAAAAAAGTTGAAAATATACAATAGCAGTGAAATGTTTGCTCAGATCTCATAAATATTTAGTAGTATAAAGTATATATGAAATTCTGAGTGGTACTGTAAATACCACTAGCTCAGATTCAAAAGAGTGTAAGAGACAGGTTTACTGAAATCTATTTGTAGCTATTGAAAAGTAAAAACATGCAAAGTTATTAAAAAGTAAAAACATTTGTGGAAAAAGAACACAAATGATGCAATGTCTAACTGTCAAACTATTTTAAAATACCTAAGTTGATTCTCAAGGGTCTAAGAGACATTACAAATTCATCTTGTCTGACGTGTCTTGCCTAAGGACACAACAATAGTTTTTGCCACTGGTGCCCCACTGTGGCACCTGATATTGCCAACGGTCTCCCATCCAAGTACTAAACAGGCCCAGTGCTGTGTATCTTCTGAGATTTGACGAAATCAGGCTTTGACAAGAAAGTCTGACAACACAAGGAGGTTAAATGCAAAGTAAAAAAGTCTATTGAAAAAGTGAACTATATTTTGGGAGACCGCTGGGAATACCAGGTGCCACAGTGGGGCGCCAGAGGCCAAAACTGTTGTTGTGCCCTTAGGCAAGTATGAAAGCGGTGTGTGTGTGTGTGTTGGTGGTGATCAGAGGGGCCGATGGTGTAGATTGGTAGCCTCACTTCCACCAGTCTGTCCCAGAGCAGCTGTGGCTACAATCGTAGAGTGAGTGAGTGTGGAGTGAATGAATAATGCTCTGTAAAGCACTTTGAGTCTCTTGAAGGGCATATAAATGTATAAATCCAATGCAAAATTTTGCCTCGTTACCACGTTGACACTTATGCTGTTAAAGGTGCACTGTGTAACTTTTCGGTTGGAGGTTCATCACTTTCTTTTTTCTATGGATATGTCTCTTATATGTCTCTATACTCCTTAGAATGTTCCACAAAATGACATTAAACAGATTTACCCTACATTAATTCAATTACAGCTGGTTTTATTGCTCAAAAATACCTAGAAAAACAGGCATTCTGACTGTGAGCGAGGTTGCCTCTCCACAGATCTGACCTGTAACTTGGTCTGGTTTGTTCTCCGTGATGATGAAAGCTTTAATATAAATATAAAACATCCAAGACAAAGCAATAACATTTGACGGACCCTCCACCAGAAAAGTTACACAATGCGCCTTTAATATATCAACAAGTTCAATAACAACAAAATACTTTTTTCCAAGCTTTAAGAGGCATTTTCCTCAGCTTGGGATGCTGCCATCATATTTGACAGCTGTATCAATTTCACAACAGTGTTACATCACAAGTTTTTTTTCTTTTTCTACATGACTGTAAATTATACTTAACTGTTGCCAGCAAAGTCATCAGGCGTGCCAAAGAGTGTGACATAATCCACTTACCGACCAGGATGGAGTAGAGGATGCGAGGCCTGTCCGATGGGGGCTGAATATTTTGATCCTTGTCCACCGCTCGGATTTCCGGGGTCACATTGAGAGGATTCAGCTTTTTCTGGAACAACGGGTGAGAAAAAAAATAATGTCAAAACAAAATGCCAACAGTCTAGTTTGCCAGCCCTCATCTGGCAGCAGTGCAAAGCCTGTCACAAAAGCTTTATGTATCTGGGGGAAATAATAACAAAGAGGGTGATGATGCATTATTTTGTTGTCTTCTTCCAGACTTCAAAATAATTCAATACAATTCTCCGGAGATTAATTTTCACAAAATGCAAATGGTTTAAGCTTCGTCCCGGATTGACCTGCCCCTGAACTCCTTTTTACTAATATGATAATTAATATTCTGTTACACTAGCCACTTGTGCACACAGGGACCCTATCTGCGAATTTACATGCAAGGCCAAATCTACAAGTTTGTCCGAGTAATTATCGTGATTTATAAAAGTGATCACATGGGAATTCAAGTCATTACAGATGACTTTAAAGATGCACTATGCAACTTTTCAGTTAGGGGTCCAACACCTTATCGTTTCTATGGATATGTCATCGCACTGCTTCAAATATTCCAGAGTATGACATTAAACAGCTCTACCTTACATGTATTTGATTATAGGTGGTTTTATTGCTTAAAAATATCTACAAAAACAGGCATTCTGGCTGTGAGCGGGGTTGCCTCTCCACAGATCTGACCTGCAACTTGGCCTGGTTGGTCTCCATGAAGATAGAAAGGTTTAATACCATACTGTGAAACATTTCAGACAAAGCAATAACATCTACATGGCGAAAAGCATCTGATGGACCCGCCACCAGAAAAGTTACAAAATGCATATTTAAGCTTCATCCTGGACTGACCTGCCTCTGAGCTCATTTTTACTGATATGATAATTTATATTCTGTTACACTAGCCACTTGTGCACACAGGGACTCTATCTGCAAATTTGTATGCAAGACCAAATCTACAAGTTTGTCCAAGTAATTATGGTGTTTTGGAAAAGTGATCACATGAGAATTCAAGTCATTACAGATGGTTTTAACTCGCTGAAATGTTTGAGCGTTTCATAAAAGATATAAAAACCTCTTAAAAATGGGTCACTAGAATTCCTGATGTGGTAGAGAAACTAATGTGGAGTGATTTTGGGGTGATCTCCTAGGAGCAAAATTCATCCAGGGAAATGCGATGCTGTAGGTTACTAATAATCCAGCTTTTCTTTGGCATGCACCTCTGCCTCTTATGTCTGTGAAGATGAAGAGGAGAAATCCCAAACCAGTTTTCAGGTAAAGGGCATGTTACTTAATATAACTCAAGATGAAGTAAAAATGCTCACATGATTGTAATTGTACTGCTCTTGATTCTATTTGGCCACTTCTACTAAAATTGCTACTCCTACCACCAATACGAGTACTACAATAGCTGTAATTTAGGCCTGTCATGATAAAAAAAATTTAAGTGTGATATATCAAAGTAAATATAGACGATAAACAATACTGAAACCAACTCATAAAGCAGAATTATGGCCAAAACGTATTCTAAATGTACAATATTGGTAAAAAAAAAAAAATAAAAAAAAATACTGTATTACTATAGGTATTTTCATAGTATTAGGGAGGTAGAATTCATCATAGGGGTGGCCGATTTTTTTTTTTTTTCATCTTCAAACAATAATCCAATGACATTCGAAAGGTGATTCTTTAAAAAAATGCCATAATTGTGTTGTTTGAGGTTCAGGTCTTGTACAGAAAATGAATAGAGTGGAAAATTGCAAATATGATTGCAGAAATTTCAGTTTGAAATATTACACTGCAAATTTATACGAACATTATCTCATCTCATTGTTCATCAAAAACATTATAATCATTTGCCACATTTATATGAGGGCTTTAATTACGAATAAAGATCATTTAATCTGAATAAAAATTAA
Source organism: Taenioides sp. WSHXM2023 (assembly GCA_029959045.1). Lineage (NCBI taxonomy): Eukaryota > Metazoa > Chordata > Actinopteri > Gobiiformes > Gobiidae > Taenioides > Taenioides sp. WSHXM2023. The sequence goes on from CM057094.1 coordinate 23,110,682, forward strand.
TTCCGCTTTAAAAAGTCACTTAATTCTTAATGAAAATGATTATTCAGAATTAAACTTGATTCCGAAGTAAGTGGGTGGTTTATTCAGATTTTAGAGCCGAATTAATTTATTCCTCAATCATGTAAACGTTTATTCTTTTTTAAAATAATTCCGGTCGTACAGCGAATGCTCGTTGGGTCGCCCTTCTGGACAATCTAGCTCCACCAGTCCTTGCTTTGAACTTTCATCCACTGCTCTTTGGATTTGCGAGTGGGATGCGGGAGTGGGCTGAGGTAGAGCAGCCACTGACTCAGTTTGTCTTCTTCCTCCCTTCTCCGACACTCTCCCCGTCGCCTCCACAGGCGACATACATAAAGCGTGATGATATATTTCTCGAGCTGCTGCTTAATTATCATCAGAACAACTGGGAAAAAAGTCTATATCACGTTTGTGTCCATGTTTGTGATTGTGTGTTTTCTTCCGGTAGACGTAAATATGTTTGTACCTTTCCCCAGAAGTTGAGGGGAATTTAATAAAGGTTTCCATGTAAACCTCAATTCATACCAACAATTTCAGTAACGGCGCTAGCGTAAATTCAGCCTGGAAGACCTAACCTCTCTCCCACCTACCTCACTGCTTCTCCAGAGTTTACCTGCTCTTCATTTTCATCACCTCACTCCTATTACTCCTCCCCGCTGGTCGCTGCACCTCCTGCTCGTCCAATCAGCGCCCCGTATGCCCAGTTTAAACTCACAATGCAGATGCACGGCTGCTTCAGTTTGTGCCGTGCCCTACATCCTCACCAGCACCCCCTGGGCTTCTCATCCTCTCATCGCCCCCTTCACAAGTTTATAACAGCATAGTCTTCTGCTCATTGTTCATCACAAACATCTATTTCAGTATGCCTTACTACGAAAGGCCTTATTACGAAAGTTGCCACGTGTGCTGCCCTTTGCATTCCGGCTGTATGATTTTGCATAGTTCTATACAGATTACAATGCTGAGAAAGGGTGCACTGTTGATGTGTTGGTGCACATGAACACTGAACATTAAAATTTCTACTGAACAAAAGGTAAAAGGTAGCTGTTAACTTCAAAACTACCACTACATGACAGCACAAGGTGGAACAGAGCATTTTGTGCTTTGGAGGGTTACTGAACCATGTGTGAATTAAACAAAACACAAATCTGGGTATGTTTTTGATGAGGTAACAACATTCTAACGTGGCTTTAAGCTCACAAGAGTCAATTTAGCTTAAGTACACAGTCCATACATCTCCATAATGTCCAGTACACTGATTATAACCATGCTGAGAGCTAGTACAGGTTGTTCACATGGCTCACACCAATGCTCCAATCCTTTGCTCAGGGGGCTGTATTTAACTCCATCAGCTCAGCAGTAATCTCCACTCCCCTTCCCCTAAACCAGCCCACCCTTCTCCCTTTTACACAGTCTGGAGGTGCCTGGCTGTGCTAAACCTAATCCTCCTGGCTCTGCACAATGATGATTAGCTATAATACCCTTCTCCAGCAGTCATTATCCAGGAGACTCCAGAGCACATGCTACACACCCCTGGGGCCCTAAATAAATACTCATCTGCTTAATATTATCAGTAAACCCATGGCAATTAATTACAGTAAACTTGTCAGTTAGGAGGAGTAGACTGGACTCGAGTGAGATTCTAAATTGTTGCAAAGTAAAATATACACTGGGAAAAACAAAAAAAACAAAAAACAATAACCATTTTTTTACACAATATTGGACCTCATTCATGAATCTTTTCTTTAAAAATGTTAATTTTCATAGAAAAATTTGTATTTGTTTAGAAACGCCCTCTGAACTTCCAAATATGGCCAATATGGGTTTGGCATTGTGATGCGTGAAAGGGTGAGGGAGAGAGTGACCGAGGAAGTCAGGTGGAGCACATCTATAGACTACGCTTGTTTTATAGCTTCAGCTGTGCTTTCAATTGTCCACATTCACATGAACATACTCAGGGAGGGGTGTTGAGTCCAGGTCAGTGACCAGGTCCAGGGCTGTGACAGTGTCCCATATGAAGAGCACTGGGGCTGGGACAGACTGAGGCTCACTGCAGCCTGTATAACGTCTGTTAGACCCAATAGACCATGTGCTCTATCAACGCCTCATAAATGTTATCGGATCACATAGTAATATGTTTACAGGAAATAATTTACGAAAATATATAACTTACAATCATGGAGGAATTTGAATTTTTAGTTGCATCATCAAAGTAATAATATTTTAAAACCGTAGAATTTCTGTTTTTACAAGTGCTCCTGACTCTTTGTAGGATTTCTTCTTTTTCAGTTAACATTTTCAGTTAAGAAAAAGTTTTGTGAATGGCAAAAAATGTTCATAAGAAGGCCTTAAGTACAAATTTGTTTGTAAGAACGTTTCATGAATGAGGCCACTGAGTATGTTAAGTTGTTAGTTGAAAATATCTGTTGACTCCCTGTTGATATTAATTACAATGAACATGTCAATTATGAGTAGATCAGATTCCCACTGGGTTCAAAATGATTGATTACACTGCAAAATCTGGTAACACCTTATAATAAGGCATACCTACAAATCATGTTTATTTACCATTAACTAATGACAATTACAGGTATGTAATTATTCGTACATGAGTACACTTCTACACAAAGCATCCCTAATTCCACATGTAAATAGACTTTTTAATGTTCTTCTGTACCTGCCCAAGGACTGCATATGGAACGGAGCTTGTAAACAAATCTGGCGCAGAGCAACTTTTCTTTCTGAGATCAATGTACTCTGTGCATTGTCCTTGTTTAAAATAAATTAAAAAATAAACATTTATGAATGTTTTATACATTAGTAATAATCATATTTTTTGTAAATTATTAGTTCATGGTTAATAAACATTTATAAATCATTTGTAGGTATGCCTTATTATAAAGTGTTACCCAAAAGCTAAACTGAAATCTGCAAACAAATAATTATATCTATATTTTGAAGGGAGTATTGTAAGTCTGTTGAAAGGTGTCATTACAAACTGTTAAGTGCATTAATATAATCAACAATAAAAATGCAAAGAATAAGCAGATTGGATGTTCACTGGGGTCAAAATGAGTTGATTACGCTGCAAAATCTAAACTAAAATCTGCAAATAATAAAAGTTTGTAATCTATTTTCTGAAGGCAATAATGGAAGTATGTTGAATGCTGTCACAAATAATGTATACAACACAACAATTATGAGTAGACTTCAAAATAGTTACACTGCTATCAGCAAAAACTCCAGTCTGCAAAAAAATAACCTTTTAATCTATTATTGAAGGCAATATTGTAAGTATGTTGAAAGCTGTCACTGCAAACTGTCAGAGGATTATTATCTGTTCACACATTGATATTAATTGCAATAAACTTGTCAAACATGAGGTGGATGAGACACCCACTGGGTTCAACATGATTGATGACACTGCAAAATCTGAAATATGCAAATAATAATGTTTGTAATCTATTTTTGAAGGGAATGTTGTAATTATGTACACAGTTGCCACAAAAAGCTGTGAAAAGAATATTATCTGTTCGCTCACTGATATTAATTACAATAAACTTAATAATTTTGAGTAGACTTGACTGCAGCTAGCTTCAAAATGGCAACACTGCAACATTTAAACTGAAATCTGCCAAAAATAGCCAAATAAATATAGTTTTAAAGGGTCCATATTACAATATATAATATATATAATAGGGTTGCTCAAACGTGTGAATGAAACAAAACAAAACTCCAGATATGTTTTTGATAATGTAACAACATTCTAACATGGCTTGAAACTCACAAGAATCAATTTTGCAAAAATATAGGACCTTTAATACAGTTTCAAAAGGCTATAATGCCTTGTCACAACAAATGGTAAACGGAAGATTTTATTTTCACTCATGTATACTGATTTCAATAAACTCAACAATTATGAGCAGCTAAGATTCCTGCTGGATTCAAAACGATTACATTGCACAATATAAACTGAAATCTGCAAAGCTATAAAACAACATACTCTGCATTAAATGATCATAAACAAATTGTGTTGATTTATGTCAAAATGACCCATAGATTATTTACAGGGCAATAATGTAAGCATGTAGAAAGTTGTCATTGCAAAGTATGGAAAAAATAAGGTTATGAAAAAGCTTTAGCGCACATGGTTGTCGCTCCTGGGTCTTGCACACTTAGCAGTCTGCAAACCTTTTATAATAAATTATACATAAATTCAGCGAACTGTGAATGGGAGGCACTCAAAAGCTCCCCACTCTGCAAAGCTCTGGCATGTTGTGGTGGAGACTGGACCTAAAGCTATTCAGCCATGTTAGCCATGTTCCAGTGTAAAACCCCTGTGACAGTTACCATAGCAACAAATGAAAAAAAAAATTGTCCAGAGGTGGGTTTTCATGCAAGATCAAATTTAAATAGTGTTTAATGGGGTTCATATTCATTCACTTTTTATCTAATACATGAAGAACCTCTAGAAAGATATTTACCGGTCCTATAATACAAAAATAACTCTTGTGAGTTTTAGGCCATGTTATAATGTCGTTACCTCCTCAAAAACATACCTGAAGTTCTGTTTTGTTTCATTCACACATGTAACCCTTTATTATTAGTCTGTCCACATCTCCAAAGCTCCAAATGCTCTGTTCCACCTTGTGATGTCATCAAGTTGTAGTTTTCATGTTAACACCTACCTTTTACCTTTAATTCAGTAGATCAGCAATTCCAGGGCTGAAATCATCCAAATGATTCTAGTGAAGGTGTGTGGAGTTTAAAGCACATGAGCATTTCCTTTACTACCGCATGACATCACAAGGTGGAACAGAGTGTTTTTGGTTTGAGAGAACACAGCCTAAATATGCAGGATGTGTGTGTTAAACATGTGTAAATGAAACAAGTCCAGTTATGTTGGTGATAAAGAAACAACATTATAACATAGATCATAAAAACTTGTAATATGAGCCCTTTAAAAGTGCTCTACCTGATTTTGACTGTCCCAAAAACCTGAAAAACTGAACTAGTTCATTTTAAATGGTTTGCAGTGATCTAAAGTTATTCCTCACCTACCTCCTGTGTTCTGAGCATCCCAATTATTCACCACAATGAGTTTATAAGTGCTTTTCCCACTTTTAGAGGCCAGAACGGAGTTTTGCCATGACTATAAAGCTAACAACAACTGGCCCACTAATGCGGACAATAGAACGCTTTATAATTAAATACAGACAGCAGACAGCATATCTCCACTGGGGGGAAAATAAATAAATTAACACAAGTTAGCACATTTCTGATAAATTGCTAAGTGCTATTGTTATCAAATCTAAGAAAAAAAAAGAAACTGATAATAAAAAAATAATAAAATATATGAAGACAAATAAAACAACATGGACAAATATTAAGTTAGTTCTAATATAATTTTCATAAACCATTAAATGACTTGTAAAACATGTGTAAACCAAGTGACAACAGCTGTTAGCAGAAGCTTATATTAAGAGTGGCGATAATTAGCTGATGTGAATGCCTCAGTGATTAAAAAATTAATGAATATTTACACCCTGATAAATGACAGCATGACAGTTAAGTTAGCAGTTTTGTATCATTCATTATATGCAAGAAAATAGAGATTACAGTACAAACTGCAGTACTTAAGATGCTGTCATGGTAAGTATTAATTAATAAATGACTACAATAACATGGCTGTGTTTACATGCATAACAAAAATCTGATCATTATCCAATTTCTGGAATGATCAGACTATTGAATTGACATGTAAACATTGCATCTGATGTGTGTAATCTGAATTCTTTCTGATCACACTTCTGCAGGTTTAAACATAGGCCAATCATGCAAAAAATTGATTGATTAAATGAGATGCTGACATGCTACCAGGTCTTTTTGATAATCTGATTTCTATTCTATATGTTAACACAATCAAATCTAATTACTGGGTTATCCGATTATCCTTATCAGATTTTTACTGGGCATGTAAATGTACCAAATAATAAAAAGTAGAATTTACAACAGCCAATATCTTGACCTTCATGCCTCCGCTGAACTAAGGTCAGTCTAATTTATTTCCGCACATCTCTACAGCATGTGAAGTCGCTCATACACGGAGGTACCACACATGCATACCAAATCTCCCCTGTCCAAACACTAGAGCTGCCTGACACCTGGTGCTTTATCTGGTGCTCCCAGGCTCTCCTCACTATCTGTCCCCGGGTTTGTCTTGTGTCTGTGGGCTGCAGCCGTGCGGAGCTGTCATCCCAGGTCAGCTCACCTCCAGAGCCTGTGCAGCAGGGACCAGCAGAGCAGAAACGCCCCAGGAATTAGTGCGTCGCATGGGGGAAAGGTGAGCGAGGCACTGGGGGAGCTGATGTCAAGCTGTATGTTTGTGCTCTCTGTTGAATAATAGCATCTTTAAAGGTGCACTGTGTAACTTTTTGACCTGCACCTGTCTCCATGGAGATATTATTGCTTTGTCTGGAATGTTCCACATATCCATTTTGCATGTAGCCCATCGCATGTATTTTTATTGAAACACATTTAAAAACATGCATTCTTACTGTGGGTGAGCTTGCCTCGCCACAGATCTGATCTGTAACTTCGTCCCTGTGGTGTCATCTGTAAATGCCATACTGTAACCAGGCAACATCTCCATGCACGGTACACCTTTAAATAATTTAAAGGCACACTATGGAACATTTCAGGCAAAAAATAGCTGAAAACAAACTTTTTTTTTTTTTTTTCATTTTAGTGTCAGCAGGCTTGCGTCTCCACAGACTTGACTTGTACCTCCTGCTCATGTCTATGGAAATGTTGTTCCTTTAGCTATAATATTCCAGAGTTTGGCATGAATGTTACGAAGCATGGTTTTAACTTTCTTTCTAATTTCTAGGGAACCATGCAAGTGGCGTACCACCTCCAGAAAGTTACATACTGCACATTTAAATGTTTTTATTCAACAGATTACAAATGGAAAGTTGCCAGCCAGTCCAAACTTGGGACGATCCAACCACAGCCGCTAATTTGTACCACGTGTCTCTCAAATGCAGAAAACAATTCCAGTCTAAAATTCTCGAAACATTCAGAGCAAAAGATAGAACTTCTATTACCTAAGATAAGTAATGGTTTGGTGCTTTGATTGTGGGTTCTCTTTTTTTACATGTAAGCAGTCATGTTTGAACGAACGAAGCATGCATCTCTCTACTTGGTTAATCCGCCTGTCAATCATGCCCTCTGAAATCACGGAGACAGGAGTTTTTGCCAGAGTGTGTGGTTCTGGCTGGACAGGTAAAATGAAAGTGGAGTTGTATGAGAGGTAGGGGGTATGTATTAAAAACTGTGTCGCTGGGAGGTCCACCGTTTAATTTGAAAATAAGATATTGCTTTAATTAGATGTAATAGTGTAACCACATAGACAAGCACAGTCAGTATGTGGTATAGGTAATACGGGAAAATGCCAAGGGTGCAGAAGGACATACGTGTGGTAGTTAGAAGGGTAAGGGTAGAAACAGTATCTTAATATTGTTATCAAACCAATCCACTTTAATTATATAACAAATTTTATTAACTTCTCTTTATCGGGATACTCAAATAAATACAGAGATACTCATTTTTGTCATTATCGCCCACCCCTACCAGCACAGTGTGAGTGTAGAGAGAATGAATTATGACAATGTGGGATGATTTTGAGTGTTTTTAAAGCCTGTAGAGCACAATACAAGTGTAACATCTATTTTACCCTCAACACAGGCAGCTGTGGTTCACATGGGTCCACGCAACTGCACACAGAAGTATCCATCTAATCACCTAAAACCCACTCCAGACCGCTGCTACATCCTGACTGTGATTACAACAAGTCTTTCTACGACTGTTTGAGCCAGATGTTCAAACTTGTGTATTTTGGAACCTCAGGAAATCTCAGAAAGACTCTGGAGACAGATTGGACAATGCAGGCTGTGACTCTGGGGTATGCTGCATGTGAAAAATTCAAGGTGAAGACGCTGTATTTGATTTTTACGGTCTTAAAAACATGAAAACAGAATTACTTCATTTTGAAACAGTTTGCAGTGGTCCAAAGTTATTCCTCATGCTCTTATTCCTTTATGAGCATTTTCACAACTCTGAGACCAGTGCAGAGTTCTGCTCAGTTCTGACAGTAAAGCTAACAACAACTAGTATGCTAACGTGCGCTTCCTGGTTATCGGACAATGAAATGTTTTCCGATTAGATGCAAACAGCAAGCAGCAGACGTATACGGACCTCAACAGCTGCTTATACAATATATCTGTACTGAAGCAAGACAAATTTTGCTCAAATACATGAGAAAAAAATCGTGTACAGGGCCATTTAGCACATTTTTTACTGCAGTCTGTGTTTTGGTGCGTGATAATGATGAAAATTAATATCTCAATAGTTTAACAATGTATCAGGAATGTGTTAAAATGTGAATGCAAATGTCTGGGCTGAGGCTGAAGGCCAGCACATGAATGGATCATAAAAATAACCACAAAAGGACAGAAAATATCACTTTATATCCTGGTTTAGGGGGATTACATTAGACTTCTCCTTTTGGTATCACTTTTGACTTTACAGGGTCCATATTATGCTGCTTTCTGATCTGTTATAATGTTGTTTCCTCATCACAAACATGTTTGGTTTCATTCACACGTTTCACACACAAATCCTGCATATTTAGCCGGTGTTCTTCTCTTAAACAGAAAACACTCTGTTCCACCTTGTGATGTCATGTGAAAATACCGAAAATACTCCACTGTGTTATTTAAAGTCCATACACTATCATTAGAATCATTTGGATGATTGCAGCTCCTGAATTGCCAATCTCTACTGAACTAAATGCAAAAGTTAACACAATTCCAGGTATATTTTTGATGAGGAAACAGTATTATAACAAGGCTTAAAGCTCACAAGAGTCACTTTTGCATAATATAGGACCTATAGGACTAACTCTTTAATCTAATTTTACATATCTCTAAAACAACAATTACGATGTTACCACTTGTTTCTGTATATTTCCCCTCCCTAGTCTGTGCAGAGAAAATATTCATGTTTAAAATCTGAAAACCACTGCACATTTATATGAAGCCAGTGCAGATGTTCTGTGGCACCAGCTTGTCTGATCTGGCTCTTACCGGATCAGTGAACTCGGGAATGGACACTCGGTAGGTCAGCGGAGTGCAGTCCTGGGTGTTGTTGACACGGTTACACGGTAGGAACATGGGGCCCAGGTCATCTCCATCCAGGACGTCCACGGTCAGGGTGGTGGTGGCAGTTCTCCTGTTGGGGGGGTAACCTGCACGGTCCTAGGGGGAGGAGCAAAAAGGGATGAGGGGTGGGGTGACATGTCCTATTTGACTTGTGGCTTTGGCTTATGGGACTACATGAAAACAGAGTAATGTTAAGGCAGTCAAGTACGTCGTCATTTATCATAGCTGCCTTAGATTTAAAGGGGCCATATTTTCTGATTTATAATATAATGTTGTTTCCTCATCAAAAACATAGCTGGAGTTGTGTTTTGTATCATTCACACATGTTTAACACACACATCCTTCAAATTTAGGCTGTGTTTTTCTTTCAAATGGAAAACACTCTGTCCCACCTTGTGATGTCATGTAGCAATAAAGGAAGTGCCCCACTGTGTTTTTAAATTCCACCTTTACGAGAATCATTTTGGTAATTTCAGGCCCAGAATTGGAACTAAAGTTAAAAAGTAGCTGTTAACTTGAAAACTATGGTTTCCTGATATCACAAAGTGGATCAGAGCATTTTGAGCTTTGGAGATGTACACAGACTAATAATGCAGAGTTACTCAAACATGTGTGAATGAAACAAAACACAATTCCAGGTATGTTTTTGATGAGGTAACATAAATGTAACATGGCTTAAAGCTCACAGGAGTACATTTTGCATAATGTAAGACCTTTGAAGTAACAGTATGTAACCTTCTCTCTTACTGGTTTAATAAGGGTACTACAACCTACAATACTACAAATGACCCTTGTTCTAATTCATGACTGGCTGCAGGCGCTGGGGTTTAGGTAGTGTGAATTCAGATCAGAGAGCGCCCTTTTAGGTTTAAACCAAATGGATTTCAGCACTGAAACGGGCAACCCAAATGAGACACTCATGTGAGGCTCATTCTGCTGGAAGCTTGGTTAATTAGGTAGATATTTTATTGAATGGAATTCAATTGTCTTGAGAGCCAAGATAAAGTGAACAATTCATTTTATTTTGATATTGTACTCTGATGTCTTACATATCCATATTCATTATTAAATAGTTCTCTGATAATGATACACTTAAAGAAGACAATTACTTTTGTCTTCAATATATTTATAATCTACTGTACCTGCGGATCATTGTATTTTTGACATTTTAAAAAACAATATTGGTCTAAAACAACTAACTAACAGAAACATGACCACCAACTTCCAGCAGACATGATTCCCACCATCTCCTTTATGGTACAATGCAGTAAATGTCAGCATAACAAAGTGCAGTTTGCAGCCTCTCCTAGCCACTGATCATGCTAATGAGCAGCAGATTTTTTTTAATTTGCTGACAACATTTGTATTACTATATTTCTATCTTTTATTTTTACTTGTACATACACATTTAAATAATTATGCCTTATTTGACTCCAGTCCCTTGCCATTTTTGCTACTTATTTTGAATTGATTATTACCATTTATATTTTTTGCTCTTTGTTATTATAATATATTGTGATGTGGGAGCTGCTGTGTCCAAATAATTACTCTTGTGGATCAATAAGTCTAAAGTAAGTACAGAGCAGAATGTATATACTGGTAGCAGTGAAAACAGGGGTTTAATGGAGCCATGATGTCTTGAATAGTACCAAGAGTATAAAGATTACTCAAACATGCATGAATCACTCAAAATACAGCTTTGTGTGTAAATGAGAAGGGTAGATAATTATGACACGGTTAAAAGTCGATTTTGTGTAATATGTCCCCTTTGATAAGTCTATTGCTTTTATCAATGTAAAGGCCATTTTATTTTCATTTTGTACTTTGATTCCTTGCACATCAGTTTTCTTTATTTAATATTTGCCTGATAACTAAGTACTTAACACATCTATTGCTTTTGATAATTTAAGCACATTTCTGAATCATAAAAGCAATGAGGTCAGGGTCGTCTATTCTCCCCCACATGATACAAAACTCACTTTGTACATTCCTAATTATTTCCTCCGCTGATGCCCATACCTACCCTAGCAGCGGCCAGTCGAGTGAGCAGCATGCCACTTGAAAAGCATTGCATTGTGGGTATAATTGAACTCTCTGACACAAGCTGGGAACAGTTGTGGTAAATAGCACATCTTCACATCCTCAGTTCTGATAGGCCCCTGCTCTGAGGGCCTATCGTCAGCATACAGCCCCGCTCCTCTGCTCCCTCATCCAGGAAATGAGGACTGGAGATGATAGTCCCACTGCTAAAATGTTCAGCTGTCCTGTCCTTCAGATTTGGAGTGTTCTCAGTAATCTGGTTGTCTATAGTTTTTTTTATTACAAGCCAAAGTGCCTTTTTTTTCTATATGCGTTCCATTTAAAGCTTGATTTATGGAGATAATAATTACAGAAAGAAAAAGAGTAGATACTTGGCGTAAAAAGAGCCTGTGGCGAATGTCCAACATATGTTTTATATGTTATGATCAGAGGTGAAAAGAATGAGAAGTGCATTAAAAAGTCCATAACAACGTGTATGATTATGTTGCATTAAAAGTGTACTATGTAACTTTTTGGTTGAGGGTCCGTCACCTGCTTGTTTCTATGGATCAGTCATTGCCCTGCCTGGAATGTTCCACAGTATGACTTTAAATGGCCCTACTTAACATTTATTAAATTACAGGTGATTTTATAGCTCAAAAATACCTCAAAAACAGGCATTCTAACTGTGAGTGGGGTTGCCTCTGCACAGATCTGACCTGTAACTTGGCCTGGTTTGGGCTCCATGAAGATAGAAAGGTTTAAAGCCAGAGTGAAACATTCCAAAGTAATAACATGAAAAAAAGCATTTGACGGACCCTCCACCAGAAAAGTTACACAATACACCTTTACTTTTTCACCTTTAGTTTTTAGTTTTTAAGAAGATTCAATGATGTGTTATAGTTACAACACTTGCCTTATATTTTTTTCAGTTTCTTGAAATGAGTGCAGCCCAAGAACATGAACAGTGGAAAATCCTGCACACTGATATCTCGCAAACTGTGAATTTTATTGGGACATCCTCGAGAGAAAAAAAAAAAAAAAACAAAAAAAAAAAAAACAATTTGCAAGTAAGACGGTGTGCAGGATTTTTCTCTGTTAATAATTTTATGGTTGTATAAATTATGCAAATAATAGTATCTGCTTGTCTTCTTGAAAATGTTATTGTGTTGTGTTCAATGTTCCACAGTCTGGCATTAAACATACTTATTTAGATTTATTTTAATTGCTAAAAAATATGAGAAACATTGTTACTGTGAATAGAGTTGATTTTCCATTGATCTAACCTGTAACTTGGCCTGCTGACTTTTATTCATGGAGATAAATAAATTTAAAGAAGCTGCTATATAGCTATAACCTGTGACAACTGTGGATCAGTATGTTATAATTTGCACATTTTAAATAAAAAAATATTAATCTAAAAAAAATTAATAAAAGTTGCTCAAGTATGCAGAAGTAACTCCAAAAACTACTAGTATAACAATGGTTAAAATCTCACAAATGTATAGGTCTGATTTAATGCCCTACTGTGGAACATTCTAGGCAAAGCAATAGCATCTCCATGAAGACAAGCAGATGGCGGACCCTTTACCAGAACAGTTACAAAGTGGTGTATGAAGCAAAATTATCTTGCTCAGTCCAAATGTATTTCCTCTAGCTTAACTCTCAGTCTTAAAATAGGAGACATTCTTATTTCAAGTCACCTCTAACTCACTTTCTCATTTACTTTAATGCAGGACCTAAAGCAACTGTTGCGTGTGATTCATTGTGGTTTGACCAGAATGACAAAGTCTACTTCATCAATATCTCCAGTTAACGGTGAAGCCAAGGTCTTAATCTACATTGAGGATAAAATCTATGCAGCAAACATACTCCCCGACAGACAGAACTATTGATATACTGCTCAATACAGTTTAAACCCGAAAAATGATTGACTAAATAACTTTTTGCCCTCTATCTATGGCATGAATTCTGAATATTTAAGCAAAACCCTGTCTGAATGTTACATGTATAAAGTGTGTGAGGTGTGTGCAAACTTACATTAGCTTGTATCAGGACCAGATAGCGAGTTTTTTCTTCATAGTTCAGTCTTCGATTCAAAGCGATGTGTCCTGAGAGTGTGTTGGAGACTCGTACAGTGTCATTGGAATCCTGCATTAAGCATAATTATGTTAATCTGAAGAGCCCCATTACTGTCCACATATTACATTATTAATCAAAGTTAACATTTATAAAGGACTGTACAAAACTTTCTACAGGCACAGTGAGGAGATAGTCATTAATATCCATTGACAAAGCATTTTATTCATTCACTTCTGCGCACAGTGGGTTTGACTGCACATGGCTTGGGGACGCTCGCCACGCATGCCAGACCTCTCGGAAGCAAGGCTGGAATCCATTGTCTCGCTTCCCACGGAGCCCATCCACGGGGTACAGACTGTGCGGGCTGGTCCCTATCCCCCCAAGTGGAGGCCGGCCTCCGGCAGACATGGTTTCTCGCACCCTGCCTAAGAGCCTCCCTGGCTCGGGGAGCTCGGACTCGAAAACCTACGGACCGTCAGCTGCGGGCAGGCATCCGGACTAGAGCCCTGCACTAGAGACCCGCGAACCTGACACAAAACAGAGCGGTCATTGCGGGCGCGGGGTGGGAGGGGGGACTGCAGTCCTGCAAACTAAATATGAGTGTAAAGTAAAATATACTAATGATTAATGTATGCCTATCATACATAATTTGTGCTTGATATTTTATTTGGCATTAATAAAAACAGTTTAAGCAGCCTAAACTTGCGGAAATGGTCTAATAAACAATTCCTTTCCGCTTCTCCATGTTTGATAGAGCTTCGATATGGTAGAAGAACAGAGCACCTCCAGTGAATCTCACAGTGCTTCAGAAGTAAGTTCTTCTTTAAAGAGTGGTACATTTATCGTCAAAAAAAATCAAGAAACCTGAAATCAGACATTTGGAAGTCTTTTTAGCTTGTGTACGATGCAGAGGGAAATCAGCTGCCCTTTGCATGTTGTGATAAGTGCCAAAAGGTTCTGACATACAACAGCCATAAATCAGGCACATCAGCATCGCTGGTCAAGGATTAATTCAACTGGCCCAACACTTAGTTGCCACGGCAGCCACAATAGGCAAATTCGATGTGAGAGATTCTGCCCCATCCAACAACTGTGTCACGTCATGTAGATGATTGGGCACTGAAATTTAGGGCTATTTAATGTTTTGTATGGCTGAACAATAAATATGATACCAAGTTACCACTTAAAGAATTATGTGCGCACAGGTTTTGTTTTTTTTCCCAAGCCAATGAAAAGACCTTCTGTGAGAAAGAAGGCGAACGACCCCATCTTGCGGGATTTGCGGGCGGGAGCGGGACAAAATATCACAGATGAGGGAATTACAATTCAATGCGGGTGTGGGCGGGAATGGGACTGAAAATTCTGTCCCGCACAGACCTCTAGTCCGGACCCAACACCGGTCCCACTCACACCCCAGAGCTACCTGGTTGATCCTGCCAGCAGCATATGCTTGTCTCAAAGATTAAGCCATACAAGTCTAAGTACACACGGCCGGTACAGTGAAACTGCGAATGGCTCAGTAAATCAGTTATGGTTCCTTTGATCGCTCCACCGTCACTTGGACCACTTTTGGTCATGGTTTGAGGTTCACCCCGTGTCTTCTTCACTCACCACAAACAGGAAATGAAATATTTAATATCCCCTCCCATGATACATTTCGAATAGTTTGTTTGGACCTACTGTCTATGGTTTGGACGCAAGTTTGCGTTCTCTTCTTGCGCGCATTTGGCGCAGCGGACTGAGATCACCTCTTTTTTGAGGTCTCGGTCCGCTTGATGTCGTATGGATCCGAGTGCGACTGATGCTTTCACACCAACAAAAACAAATCGTACTAAGAGCTTCTGGTTCGAATGGAACATTTAGTGTGCACCAACTGCTGTCAGTGTAAAAGCACCCTAACTTACCGTGTCATTGGGATTGTAAAGTACACTGTATTCCACTTGTCCATTAGGGCCGTCGTCAATGTCCACGGCACCATTCTGTCCAGCAAAGCCCGTGAATATCGTTAATCCAACTGGTGTGAGCTGAAAACAGAAAAACATATCATGAACATATAGTTATAGACATATTTAAAATGATCTACAGTATATTATACTATTTTCTGATCTGCAGTATGTTATAATGTTGTTTCCTCATCAGAAACATACCTAGAGTTGTATTTTGTTAAAGTCACACGTTTAACACACAAATCCTGGATAGTTCTTCTCTCAAACAGAAAACACTCTTGTGATGTCGTGGTAATACAGGAAGCGCTCCGCCTTCACTAGAATAATTTGGATAATTTCAGCCTTGAAATTGCTAATCTCCACTAAACAAAAAGTAAAAGGAGCTGTTAACTTGAATAAATACCCCTACATGACATCACAAGGTGGAACAGAGCATTTTGAGCTTTGGAGATGTAAACAGACTAATAATAAAGGGTTACTGAAGCATATGAAAATGAAACAAAACGCAACTCCAGGTATGTTTTTGAGGAGCTAACAACATTATAACATGGCTTAAATCGCACAAAAGTCAATTTTGTATTTATAGGGCCTTTAACAACCTTATCACTTGGAGAATGTTTGCATAGTGCTACTTATTGCTGCCACTTCACCCTCTTGCTATCCACATGTACATAAATATAATCGTATAGGGCAGGCGGCAGTGGTCTGAAGGCACAGGCGCGGTGCTGACAGAATAATAAAAAGCATGGCTGTTCCCCGGAGCCTGGGAGGACTCCACAGACCAGACAGAGGTCCAGGAACACTTTTTCAAAGGAGGAAGTTGACAGAAATGTGCAATGATTCACTGCACTGTTGGGCTAGTTGTGCACCACTCCGATAATATTCAGAGGAAGGTTGCCCCCACAATGGATGTATATAGTGAAAAGAGGATGAAAGTCAAAATAGGTGACAAGTTTAGAGTGGATTTCAATCTGTTTAGGTATGGATCTGAGGTAAGAGAAAACAGGAGCGAGGCGTGTTTGAGAAGTTTAATAAGTTTTGAGATGCTACAAAAGTGCATGCTAACTAGTGGTGAGCGGATTGATACCAAAATGTTGATATTTCGCAAACTGAAGATATTATTAAAGATCACATATTGTCATTATTATATTATTATGTCATTATTTACACATTTTAAATCGCAATAGTCATCTAAAATGATTTATTTAAAGAAATAGTCCACAGACTACCGCTTTAGAAAGATGTGGTGCCCAATGGGAGCTGACGTCGTCGTAAACATCATCCCGAACACAGTCGGTGTTGCGGATTTGTTGGGGCCGGTGTGTACAGGGATCATATTGCGCACACCACAGAAAGCAGTCGTCTGCAGACAGACACACAGGCATCTGCACAGACACCTGTCCCATGGCCTTTGGGGCGCTGTCTAAATAAAATGTAAACGTTCTTCTGTGGCTTCCTTTCCACCCTGTCTGAAGTGGAGATGTGGATTTACGCACTCGACCGCACTAAAGGAAAGCAGTGAGAGCAAGGTTCCTCTATCTACAACCTATAGTGAGTATTTTGTGTCTCCATCAGAATCAATGCAAATGGGCCATGATCAATCCGGAGCCGCACGTACTTATCACTACAGTACAGAGCAGTGGGCGTATGCGAGTGGAGGTGAACACAGGGCATGATTGTCAAAATGGCGTCTTGAAAATAAGTGATTAAAGATTACTCAGCCATGCACAAATCACTCCAAATACAACTTCCAGAGGGTAAATGAGAAGGAGGAACAACTATAACATGATTAAAAGCTCTGAAAAGTCAATTTTGCATAATAGGTGTCCTTTAAATATCAATACTCATGCAAAAATATACATACTTTAAAAAATTCTGTTTTTAATAACATTTTAACCATTTTTGAAATACACTGATTATATTTTTGTTTAATAGCCAAAAAGCTATATAGGATTTAAAGAAGATGAGTTTCAAAGCATTTTTAATGAAGTCAAAACTTACAGTATGATTAATATTGGATTGAACAAAAATCTGGTATCACCAATCACTAATGCAAACTGTACAAAAAAATAATAAAAATGATAAGTAATGGGAATATACCTATTTTTTTAGTCACTCTCTTTTCTCCTATGTATCAGGAATGTACCCGTTTGTTAATTTAAACCAGAGCTCCTCACTGTGTTCAAAAGGAACTTATGGTGTACTACAGGGTTCGGTACTCGGCCCAATCCTGTTCATACGTTACATGCTCCCATCAGATAATCTGATCAGAAAACATTGCATTAAGTTTAACAATTTTACTCATCAATGACACCAGACCAGACTGATGAAGTAGACAAACTTAGTGCCTCTATGAAAGATATAAAAACCTGGATGACACTTAATTTTCTGCTTCTTAACCATGAAAATAAAAACATGTGATGATCGGTTCTATAATGTAAAGCATTTGACGGAATTGTTATTACACAGCAGGATATAAGCTAAAAAGAGAACAAAAAACCTGAAAGTAATATCAAACTTCCATCACTTTAATGAACACACTAACAGCAGCTATTTCATTTAATATTAAAAGCCCCATCATGCTGTCAAACTCTCAGTATGGAGCCTTCCAAAGTAAATCAAAAACATCCATATACAAGATTAAGTCTGGTGGAAGTGCATTTGAAATAGTATGGCTGCGTCTGTACATTATAATATTATAAAATGTGTACGTCTCCTTACCTCGTTGACAGCGACATAGTAACTGGGATGGCGGAATATAGGTCCGTTGTCATTGATGTCTCTCAGAATGACGCGTACTTCGTGCTTGATGGTGTTACCAATGATCAAGTTTCGGCACTCCACCATGACCACGAGGGTAGTGATGGAGAGTGGAGGCTGTGGGGAAAAATCAATATTTTGGTTAAATATAAGCAGAGAGTAGTACCGTTACTTAAAAATTACTTAAGTAGAAGTAGAATGCAAGATCCAAGAAATGACTTAAGTATAAACATTCGCCTCAAGTCAAATGAAGCTCACAATGCTAGCAGTTATAGGACTAAATCTGAAGCTGAGTTCCATATTAGGAAAAGGAATTTATTTACGGACAAAATAGTAAAATAAAAACACCATGATCATGTAGAGTGGGATAATAAGAACATTCTAAGACCAATGTTGAGGCTCACAGTAGTGAGCCCTCACCCCTCTTTCTTTTACAGAAAGAGGGGTGACAATTTCTCAATGTAAAGTAAATTGGTGGAGTAAGTTGATGGAGCTGGAAATGTGCCCATGCTCACTTCCTATTTGGAACATGGCGGCTTGCAGGTTAACTATGCCCATTTATATATACAGTCTCTGAATTTAAGTTAAAAAAAATAATAATAAAAAAATACTGGCATCGGTACCAATTCGGGTATGGGATATCGGTGCTGATACTGAAATATTTACTAGATTGTATATCAGCTTCCAAATATCGGTTCAGCCGATATCCTGGCTGGACATATACACTGATTTAATAAGACTATTTACTGGTCTGAGTTTGCCCAGAAAGTTTGAATTTTAATTTTAACAAAGCTGTTCTGTAGTAACTTGGGGGTTGAATAACAGCTACATAACACATTTGGATAAGTTTTGTCTTATTTTATTTTTGTTTAAAGAAAACAACTGCTGTTTTCAGTCTGTGCACTGGTATCAGTTGATATCGGGTATCGGCAGATGTTTAAAGCTATTGTATCTGACTCTATCGGAAATGAAAAAGCTGGATTGATATATCACTACCTAAAATCTGGTATTTTTGGAGGCTGGACCACAAAAATGAGAAACTAAACCATATCTGAAGAAGCAATACAAGTATACACTTTTGTTCCTTGTAAACTTACAGTGGGAGTAGCCATTAAGCCATTACTTTTACTCAAACTACTCAAGTAAGAGAATAGTACCAACCTTAGTATGTGTGTATTTTATTATTCAGCTGATAAAGAGATATTTAAATGTATGTATACCATTTGAAGTTCTATGTGAGTAACCATGTCGTCTGAAAAGCAAAATTTGTACTGAATATTGAATTATTAAATCCTCTGTTATGTATCTGTACTGTTCAAACTGGGGCACAGCAGGATGTCTTGTTTAACTTGAGATCTGTCAGGTCATATTTCACATCTGAGCCTATGTTCTCCCTTTTTCTCAGTTTGACTTTTACTACAGCATTAAAGCATTGTATTTTTTATAATCCTCAATTTCATAGCAAAAAGGCCAGCTTTTAATTAAAAATACCCCAAAGAAAACATCTATTATATTTTTAAATTACCTCCAGGGTCAGGGGCTCTTGTACATTCATCCATATTTGTAGTGTGCCCTGTTAGCACACTATTCAAATGTTCTGCAGGACAAAACTCAAACTCACAAGATTTTGGTAGTGAGGAGTCTTTCTTTTTCAGTCTAATATCAAACAGCATATGGCCTTAAAAACATCCAATTACAGAAACAAACCACTGTACACTTCTAATATTGTCATAGATTTGATTAAGAGTTGGTGTGCATGGGACTGTTCCAAACCCACAATGAATGACTAACAAAGATAATGAACCTTGAGTTAAATTGGCTCCATCTATTACAAAACATTTGGTTGGTTTCATCCTGTCCTAGTGCTTTGACAATGTTCTTAAAAAACAACAACAAAGCAAAATATAAAAAACATGTAGTCTTTTTTCTTTTTTTTTTTTTTTTTTTAGGAATTTAAAATATAATCATTTTGAGTAACAAAACAGCCAGAACCATTAATTGTTTCAGTGGTACTAGTATGTAAACGATACCTGGTTTTCGACACAGGTACTTTAACAATAACTGTGTCCCTTCTTGTATCTAGAAGTTGAAAATATAATATATGCTAAAATGTCACTGTATTTCAGTTAACTCCCTAGTCATTTTCTGTAGTGCTCACACTGTATCACCAATCACCAAACAAATTTTTTTTTTCATAACCAGCTTTCAAGATCCTTTTTCCTCTGTATCGGTACTGCTTCATCTTTTTTCCTGTAGTAGTGTCAACTTTTAATGGTGCCCATGTTTGTGTTCATGTGGCTTGTAAAACTTGTATTATTTTAAAAGCAAAGCACATCTGTGACTTACATCTCTGTCCAGGACACGACCGGTGCTGTTGAGGTAGAGCCTCTGGCGTGCTGGATCCAGCAGGAACCAGTAGTCGTAATTGTCCAGTAACGTCAGCTCGATGGTCCTTCCGGGGTCCTCGGCCCGCCCTTTGATCATCAGGTTATCCACCAGAACAGTGCCTGACACACAGCACATTTTTGTATTAAAATAAATACAAATGAACTCACTGCTTTTCAACCAGGGTGAGCAAGTGCTGAACCAAGGCATTCTGCTTTTTGTTTTTTGTTTTTTTTTGTTTTTTTCCCTAATGTTTTGGGTAGGTCAGTAAGGTTGGAAATCAGTGGCATTAAGTAACTGAAAAACACATAGGCATCAATAAACAATATACTATTAAATGAAGGCTGTATAGAAAATTACAACCAAGAATATAAACAGTTTCAATGGCTGAGAAAGACTCACAGAAGTGTAGTAGAGTTTTGTGAATTTATAATCTATTTTATCTCACTGGGCACTCAAAGAACTTCAAAGAATATTCACTAGAGCCAAGGTGGTGTCTTGCCCAAGGTGGGGTGAAAGCAGGAAATTGCACCACCAATCCTTGCTCCACCACCTGTGAGCTCCACCAACTACTAGTAAACGTAGCCAGCCATAACACCGGATTAGACACCAATCTTCCAAATATATAATAATAAGAATTTTCACTTTTCTGCCAAATTACTTGTAAATCGTCGCCATTTGTGCTCCTTTTGAAACTCTTACATCAGATTGCACCAGGCAAGGACAGCCGTGCCTGAGTAAACAAACAGGCTAGTGTCAGGAGGTTTTCTACATCTACATTTAGAAATATCTGTATCTGCTGTCTACAGCCCTGAGGGGGTGTTTACTGCAGGTGACACTGTTCTCACTAGAAAAGAGTTTCTTCCTGTATTTCTACTGGACCTTTGCCTGCAGCGTACCTCAAGTGTCTCTGGTTTGCACCACAATCCTGTAATTAAAATGAAAAGTCGGAGAGAATATAATCTTGATATCACTTTTGAAAAAGTTGGGAAGTTCTTCTTGTTTTGGGTTGTTACAATTATCTTACAAGGCTCATATTACACAATTTTCTGATCTATGTTATAATATTTCCTCAGAAACATACCTGGAGTTTTACCTTTGTTTTGTTTCATTCACACATGTTTAACACACAAATCCTGCAGATTTAGACTGAGTTCTTCTCTCAAACTGAAAACACTCTACCTTGTGATGTTATGTGGTAATAAAGGTAATAAAGTGCTCCACTGTGTTTTTAAACTTCATACATTTTCATCAGAATCATTTGGATGATTTCAGCCCTGGAATTGCCAATCTGTAGCGAACTAAAGGTAAAAGGTAGCTGTTAAAGTGAAAACTACCGCTACATGACATCACAAGGTGGAACAGAGCATTTTGAGCTTTGGACACAGACTAACAATAAAGGATTACTCAAACATGCATGAATGAAATAAAACACAAGTCCAGGTATTTCTTGATGAGGTAACAACATTCAAACATGACCTAAAACTCACGAGAGTCAAATTTACATAATATAGGACCTTTAAGTAGGAAAACACTTAAATTTGACTCAATTTGCCTGTTATCTCTATCTATGTGTGGGAGGGTTTTATTTGGTTTGTCCTTTCATCATCCTAAAACATGTACAATAGGCTTATCCTCCAGCTAGGTACTCCTGATCATAAACCTAAAACCTAAATAAAAAAAGGTCTGATAATGCACTGCTCTGTGATCACTCACTGCTCCTGACAGGTTCAGAACCAGCAGCATGGACGCGTCAAATGTAGAGGACAAATTTCCCCACGAGGACAGTAAACAGCACTTTAAAGCGGCTGTACCTGATTTTATTTTTTTTTACTGATGTAGCTGAGAAAATATGTTTTGCCCCAGTACAGATATTTTAAAGTCAAAATCAGACCGCTGTGTCCTGTGAGCTGTTTACATCTTATTATAAATCGTTTTATTGCACTAGAACCAGGAAGTGTGCTGTTAGCATGCTGGTTACTGAAAAACTCCACTCTGGTATCTGAAAGTTGTGAAAAGTGCTTATAACTCATTGCTGTGAATAAGCAGGATATCTTTTACTTAAAGGTCCATTGCACAACTTTTCTGGTGGAGGGTCCGTCACCTGCTTGTCTTCACGGAGATGTTATTGCTTTGTCTAGAATGTTCCAGAGTAAAGATTAAACGTATCTTATATAGACTACATTACAGGTCAGATCTGTGGAGAGGCAACCCTATTCACAGAGAGATTTTTTTTTGAGCAATAGAAACATCTGTAAGGAATAAATGCTAGATAGATGTGTTTAATGTCATACCATGGAACATTCCAGGCAAAGCAATAACATCTCCATGGAGAAAAGCAGGTGACACCACAGGTACGTTTACGACTATGCATTCTTTTTGTCTTTTGCTGTAATCTTCCAACTCGGTCTAACAGATGTGTTAGAAGACTTTGATTTGAAAGACACAAGAGAAAGAAAAGAGCACGTACAGTGGTTTCATTAATCTGGAGTGAGAGGCTGCGGTGCTGAGCTACAGGCTGGTGAACTCTCCGACCATAAATTATAAAGCTGATTATATTACAGCCGAGGACACTGGAGGAGCCTGGGTTTGTCTCAACTCAACTGAACTCAGATCTTCTGTGCTGACAGCTGCAACTCCCACCCACCCCCACACTGTCACAATGCCAACCACACTGCCCATATCAGTCAAAAAGACGCAGGATTTATTAGGATGAGACAAATGAATGTACCAAAGATTGCGACAAGGTTGTAACAATACATACACTTGGAGTAAGAGATGACAACAGTGATGTGGAGCTATCTTTACACTCAGATCGGTGTGTCTCTTGTATTTGTGTAACTATGAACTTGTGTCTATAAGATTTATTAGCTTCAAGAATGAATGACTTGAACTTAAAGGGCCCATATTACGTTATTTTTTTATTTATGTTACAATGTTGTTTCCTCATCAAAACATACCTGGGGTTTTGTTTTGTTTCATTCACATATGTTTAACACACACATCCTGTATATTTAGGCTGAGTTCTTCTTACAAACAGAAAACACTCTGTTCCACTCTGTGATGTCATGTGGTAATACAGGAAGTGCTCCACAGTGTTTTTAAACTCCATACACCTTGACTAGAATCATTTGGATGATTTAAGCCCTGGAATTGCCAATCTCTACTGAATGAAAGGTAAAAGATAGCTTTTAACTTGAAAACTACTGCTTCATGACATCACAAGGTGGAAAAGAGCATTTTGGGTTTTGGAGATGTAGACAGACTAATAATAAAGGGTTACTCAAATGTGTGAATGAAACAAAACACAACTCCAGATAAAGAGGTAAAATTATCACATGACTTAAAGCTCAAAAGAATCCATTTTGTGTAATACAGGACCTTTAACTTGAAGCTTCTTATGGATTAATCCAGTGTTAAATTATCATGATACTGCCTATCTCAAATCAAATACTATATGTTTATAGATACAAATTTGATAAATACAAAATTCATAACTATGATAATAGATATAGTAGATATACTACTAGAATAGATAGATGGATAGATAGATATAGATATAGATATATGTAAAGCAGACCAACAAACAGTCAATTTCTATAGTGATACATTACCAAAACAATGTTAAGAAGTAAACAATAGCAGGAGAGAACACAGAACTGTCAAATCACTACTGGTAAATACATTTATTTAGATTAGATCGCATTTATTGTCACTGTAGAAAATACAACAAAACTTCGATGGAGCAAAACTGCAGCAGTGAAAATGAATAAATAGTCTCAGAATGCTTTGAATGGCCACTAAATTTTGTACTTAAAATCTGCATTGGTGTAACATTAGGCTAAGTGGAAATTTTGATGATATATGACCACACAATCCCAGACCCTCCAGACTCTCTCCTCAGACTTGTCTGGCGTCAGTGTTATTCCTGCATTTCCCAAGAGTAACCCAAATGTGAATGGGATTGGGGTCACCTCCAGTGGGCAGGCTCTGATGTGGGCTTCACAGCACAGGCCTGACCCCTCAATGGCTGCATGGGCACACACAGCACTTTTATCCACAAGATCACTGGAGCTGGCACCATCGCCACGGCAGCACAGGAGAGCGGAGGGTCTGAGTCGACGCCATGTTTGGAATGAGGAAGTGACTCACATTTTGGCTCTGTACAACTATGCACTGCAGATCCTAGAAGCATCACTGCACACAGACACTGGAAGACTTTTAAGAAGTATCTGCCTTCAATACTTTAGACCAGAATATACAGTACACACAAATGAACAATACTTAAGTTTCTCTTTCCCTGACAATATTTTTGGGACGATAAGTAGGACTGATTTAGGTAATTTTCCCCAAATTATCGAATTTAAATTCACCACAAACTCATCCACCACCTTGTATTAACATGGATAGCTATACTGTATAGTCACATTTTTACAGCACCTTCTTTGGGCTCAAGTGTTCACATAAAGTTTTATGCATATGTTCTTTATGCATATTTAGGCAGCTGGTTGAGTCAAACTAAATATAGAGATTTAATGTATGCTAAAAACTGCAAATATTGGCCTGATATATTGGCCAACCGTTAAAACAACCCATTTCTAATTTCCATACCAAGGAAAAGGCTTGATACTCAGTACTGATTTCATTACCGCGAAAAATAAGAAAAAAAAAATACTTTTCTGAAAAATAGAGATGAATATCAACAAAAAATAACTATAGTTTCTTTCTAATATTTCTTTCTAATATTGGTGTTGGTTGGTGTTGTACAAGTTCTATTCTTAAACGACTCAGAAAAGGTCACATTTTCAGTATTGATACTTGCTTAACAAAGCATCTAGCTGCAATACAATTTTTTAGTATCAATTAGTATCAATACTTTTCACAACACTAAACATAAATAAACAAATAGCTAGTCTATTTATAGCTTTAGTTTTTCTTTTACCCAAGAATGTTTTTTAAATAATTAAACACAGCATTTATCAGAACCGGGCAGAAGCAGCTACAAAAAAACAGAGGAGAAATTCCCTTTAAAATCATTGTGACAGGTTACTATTACTGTCCTTTTTCATTGCGCTCTTCAGTCTGATCTGAATGCACTGGCTAAATGATTTCCCCTGAACCTTGAAACTAACAATTTGTGTAGTCTCCACAAAAACATAGTGTATTTTGAGCATCAATAAAATATACAAATAGCTGTTGCCTTCACAATCTATTTAACCAACTTGTAGTGATTTTGTGGGCTAGAGTCTACATTCTAGCTTTTCTTTTAACCCAGTGCAAGTATAGTCATTTTATAAAAAAGTATAGATTAGTTGAGAATGGACTAGCTAGCTTTTTCTTGCATTAATTACTGACTGCTCCTTAAAGGTGTATTGTATAACTTTTCTGGTAGAGGGTCCGTCACCTGCTTGTTTCTACGGATGTCACTGCTCTGCTTGGAATGTTCCACAGTATGACATTAAACAGCTCTAGCTTACATTTTTTCAATTACAGGCGGTTTTATAGCTCAAAAAAACTAAAAACAAAACAAAACAAAAAAAAACAACAGGCATTCTGACTGTGAGCGGGGCTTTCCTCCACAGATCTGACCTGTAACTTGGCCTGGTTTGGTCTCCATGAAGACAGAAAGGTTTAATGTCATAGTGTGAAACATTCCAGACAAAGCAATAGCATCTCCATGGAGAAAAGCATTTGATGGACCCTCCACCAGAAAAGTTACACAATGCACCTTTAAGTTTATATCGTCCAATCTCTCGAGCCAACAAGATTACCCAAACAGCCAAATCTATTAGTTAGCCAAACTAGTTGTCTTTGATTATTTCATATTTTGATTTAGATGTTTTTGAGAATGCTTCTACCAATTTTGTTCAATGCAAAAAAGCACCAGAAAACCGTATAACTGTATAGAACTTCATAGATGCTTTGAACCAATTTGAAAGCTTATAGAGGTGGAAGATATATTGAAAAAAATATAAGTTGTTTTTTTAAGGGATATGGAAAATTTGTATAAACTTTATCGTAATTAAAATCTATTAAAAGGACTGCAAAATTGTCTGCTTGAAAATAAAAGAAGAAATTTGCAATGTAAAACGTTAAGCAGTCATATAAAAAGATTGCACTTTTGTGCAATGCATGTACCTCCACTAAAACCATACCTGAGTTGTGTTTTTGTTTCATCCACACATGTCTGAGTAACCCTTTTTTATTAGTATGTCTACATCTACAAAGCTCAGTATGCTGTACTTTCTCCCCTGCTCTTCTCCCTCTACACCAACTGCTGCACCTCCAGCCACGACTCCGTGAAATTGGTTAAGTTTGCGGATGACACCACCCTCATCGGGCTCATCTCGGACGGCAATGAGTCTGCCTACATTAGGGAGGTGGACCGGCTGGTGTCCTGGTGTAGCTACAACCTGGAGCTCAACGCCCAGAAGACAGTGGAGATGATCGTGGACTTCAGGAAAGTCACAGCCCCCCTGCCTCTCATCACCCTGACAGACTCCCCCATCACCACTGTGGACTCCTTCCGCTTCCTGGGCACCTGCATCACCCACGACCTCAAGTGGGAGCCGACCATCAGCTCCCTCATCAAGAAAGCCCAGCAGAGGATGTACTTCCTGCGGCAGCTGAGGAAAGCCAAGCTGCCAGCCCAGATGATGGTGCAGTTTTACACGGCCATCATTGAGTCCATCCTCACCTCCTCCATCACTGTGTGGTACGCTGGGGCCACTGCCAGGGACAGACAGAGACTGCAGCGCATTGTGCACTCTGCTGAGAAGGTGATCGGCTGTAGCCTTCCATCTCTTCAGGACCTGTACGTCTCCAGGACTCGGGGGCGAGCAGGCCGGATAGCAGCTGACCCCTCTCACCCTGGACATGGACTATTCCAGCCACTTCCCTCTGGCAGAAGGCTACGGTCCATACGGACCAGAACCTCTCGCCATAAGAACAGTTTCTTCCCCTCTGCCGTTGGACTCATGAACACTTTATGAACACTTATAACACCTGTACTAAGGACACTTTATAACACCTGAACTAAGGACACTTTATAACACCAGTCACTTTAAATAAGTCATGCCACATCACTTGATCTTTTGCACTGTCAGTTTGCACTGTTGTTCTGATGCTCCTGTATATACTAGACTATTTTTATTTTTTATTATATATCTTAATCTTTTTTTTGCATGCTCTTACTTTATTTTTAAATAGTGATACTTTATTATTATTATTATTATTATTATTATTATTATTATTATTATTATTATTATTATCTTGTTTTTTTAATAGTGATATCTCTACTTTATATTATTATTATTACTATTCAGTGTTCTATGTTGCACCTCATCACCAAAGCAAGTTCCTAGTCTGTGAATTGTGTTCACTGACAATGGCAATAAAAGCTTTTCTGATTCTGATTCTGATTCTGTTTCACCTTGTCATTTCATGTAGTAGTAATTTTCAAGTTAACAGCTACATTTAGCTCAGTAGAGATTGTCAATTCCAGGTCCAAAATTATCCAAATTATACCAGTGAAGGTGTACGGAGTTTAAAAACATAGTGGAGTAGTTCCTGTAATACCACATGACATCATAAGGTGGAACAGAGTGTTTGAGAGAAGAACTGTTTGAGAAGCCTAAATATGCAGGGCTTGTGTGTTAAACATGTGTGAATGAAAATTAAAAAACACAACTCCAAGTATGTTTGGGATGAGGAAACAACATAACATAGATCAGAAAATTGCGTAATATTGACCCTTTAATCTGTACAACTTTGAACACCACCTACATTCTTCTCATATGTCAGCTGGAACGCTCAGTGTTACGTCCCTTTATTGGATGTGTATTATG
Source organism: Taenioides sp. WSHXM2023 (assembly GCA_029959045.1). Lineage (NCBI taxonomy): Eukaryota > Metazoa > Chordata > Actinopteri > Gobiiformes > Gobiidae > Taenioides > Taenioides sp. WSHXM2023. The sequence continues at coordinate 23,138,960 of CM057094.1, forward strand.
CATCTGGGGAGTCTGTTGGATGCACACCGGAGACACTCAAGACACTTGGCAGAGGAGTTATGATAATTTTGCCCATCACTTATTCAATCACAAGCAACAGACAATATGGACGCACCTGACCGGATGCAAACACACAATACAAGTGTTTATTCTGTCACTGTCCACCCACACACTTCTCCAGCAAAGCGCCATCTTTACAGCGGGCACCTCTTTGGACGCCTCTGCATACTTACAGTTTGTCTCATAACGAATGCTCCCCAAAATCAGAACTGCAATTGCTGATATGCAGCCAATTCCAGCCCATGTTTGGATATTACTGTATGTCAGAGAGAGGGACACAGATACTGGTATTTCACAAGTCTGTCTGCGAGTTTTCTTTTATTATAGATTTGATTTTGCGATTGTTGTTTTGTGTAGCGCCGCCGCCAAAACACATTGTTCTCCGACAATGGCAATGAAGTGTTTTCTGATTCGAAGAAGAAATAGCGCGAGTAGGAATCAGAGAGAGTTGTGTAGCCATAAATACAAGATACGGTGACTTTGAGAAATTATTAAAGAAACTATATGTAGCCTGCGGCTTTATTGTTTTAACAAAGGCACAGCTGATCCTCAGTTGCCAGCGACTTAACCTGAATATAGAGGACATATACAAGGTTTTTTTCATATGGAACTGGCAACGTAAATGAAAGACCAGTGGTGGATGACGTACTCAATTTTGTAAAAGTACAGATAAAGGGGCAAAAAGTTACGTATAATATATATGTTTAGAAACAAGTGTGAAGTTTTGCCATGACAGTAAAGCTAACAACAACTACCATGTCAACACACACTTTCTGATTATCTGACAATAAAATTCTTTCTAATTTGATGCAGAGAGCACACAGCCGAATTATTTTAAATTCCAGAGCTGCTTATACAATATATCTGTACTAATTGTAAGACAAATTTTGCTTGAATACATGGGAAAAAAGGGGCCATTTAAGGGGTACATTTTATTTCTTCCCTGCTACCGAAACGATTACAATTTTGATATTTTAAATAGAGGTTTTGGTGAGTTTTATTGTTCACATTTTGGTGTATTTGTATTAAACCCTTCCAAAAATGTTCAAAGACATTTTCCAGTTTCAAAAGAACACTCGTAAAAAGCCCAGGCCTAGCACATGAAAGAAGAGGAGGGACACAGTAGTCTACTCTGCACAGTAATGGTATCATGAACCAAGGGACTGAGATATTTTATTTGAACTTGAGAAATCTGAATACTGAATTACATGGTCTCAAATGAAACACATTTTACGTATACTTTTTTTTTTTTTTTTTGTGAAATAATCAAGGAAAAAACTGAAACCCAGAATCAGGTAGAGGCGGACTGCTCTAAATCACACATATTTACAATCTTCAAAAATGTTCCTTTGAAATTCTTGTAGTGAATTTCTCGTTTTGTAAGGAGGGTATTTTTTACTCTGTGTGATGTTATTTTTTCTATTTGAAAGCAACATCTATAGTCTCATACGCAAATAGGATAATGTAATAGAAGAATGTAGTATTGCTTAAAGGTGCAGTATTTAACTTGTTGGTTGGGGTTCCATCACCTGCTTGTTCCTGTGGAGATGTCATTGCTCTGCCTGGTATGTATCTTTTAACTTTTAAGAGCTCTACCTTACATTTATTCAATTACAAGTGGTTACCTAGAAAAACAGGCATTCTGACTGTGAGCAGGGTTGCCTCTCCACAGATCTGACCTGTAATCTGGTCTGGTTTGGTCTCAGTGAAGATATAAATGTGTAATACCATAACATTCCAGATAAAGCAATAACGCATTTGACAGGCCCTCCACCAGAAAAGTTATACAACGCACATTTAAGATAAATATATGGTTGACTGTCAGAGCACATAGTCTAATAAAATAATGCATTAGTTTTATACAGCGCTTTCCCAGAAACTCCAAGTAGCTTTACAATTTCATGCATTATTTATTCACTGCACACTTGATGGTCATTTTCTAGGATGGTTTTCTGTATTTTGGCTAAACAAATAACAATTTATGCTCCTCTTTCCTTACCTGAGCAGCCAGTCCCTTCTACATTCTGTTTGAATCCAGAAGGGACTGTACCAGGGCGTGAGATATGGATATGTCTCCAGATCCACTCGTCTTTGTAAAGTTTTTTTCAAAGCTTGTGGTAACCTCTTTACTGTCACAAATAGTGAGACCTGGGACATTTCCTGTATAAAACTGGGACAAATCACTGTTTTTTGTAAATCTACAGGGACATGTGGACACAGGGCTCAAAACTGGGACTGTCCATGTAAATAGGGACAGTTAAAATGGCTCATCTTGCTTCATACAAATATATAAAACACATAAAATGTAGACATTTTTGGCAAGCATCTAGATGGTGAAAATGTCATCTGCTCCCTGCTGGCGAGGCTGAGATAGCGCAGCACTTACCCATCAAATCTGTAGAGCAAATGTCTTTAAGCATTAAGACTTAAGGAACTCTTGTTAAAAGTTTGTCAGTTTGTCACCAACTGCTGTTTGATGGAACAATCTAAACCTTTGGACTTCTTCACTGAAAACCTGACTTCACTTTAGTCTCCACAGGAATGCTCTGGGCCCCCTGGTGTGTCAGAGGAGATGTCAACTTCGTACTCTCACAAGATCATTTTCTGTTCTGCATTTTGGACTGTTTTTTTCCTTTATGTATGCAGTTTGAAACGACTTTATTATTAAATTAACAATTACAGATTGACTGGTTGGCAGAAATTTTTATATATCAATGCAAAACTACACGTTAATGATCCTTGAACTTTTATAAGAATTAAAAAATAACTATTCTATTGAAAAAAGACTGCTCAAAGGGCCCATATTACGCTATTTTTCTCCGTTATAATGCTGCATCCTCATCAGCTGTTAACTTGAAAATTGCTTAATGACATCACAAGGTGGAATGGAACATTTCAAGCTTTGGAGATGTAGACAAACTAATAATAAAGGGTCACTCAAATGCATGCATGGGACAAAACATAACTCCAGGTATGTTTTTGAGGAATAGCAACAAGGCTTAAAGCTCATAAGAGTCAATTTTGTGTAATATAGGACCTTTAAAAATTAAATGTAGACAGACATTTATACATCACAAATTGTATAAGAAAAACATAAAAATGTGCTGCCATATAGGACAATTAAATAATAGCTAATTAAAGTGGCTGTACCCATGCTTTTTTTTAATTACTCGACTATTTGAGCAAGAGAATCTGAGAAGTGCACTGTTAACATGCTAGATGTTGTTAGCATTACTGTGAAGGCAAAGCTCATCTCTGCAAAAAGTGCTTATAAACTCATCGTGGTGAATAATTACGATGCTGGGAATGTATTAAGTAAGTGAGGAATAACTTTGGATCACTGAAAACAGTATAAAATGAACTAGTTTTGTTTTCAAGTTTTTAAGACAGTACAAATCAGGCACGGCATCTTCTAACATCTCAATATCACTGTTTTATTCAGTTAGTAGTTCAGTCCATTTATATACTGTGCATAAGTTGTTGGACTAACTTGAACCATGCAGGCACATTTGGGTCTTTTCAACTCAATGCTTGTGGTTATACCCAAACTCACTGACATGTCAGTGGCTGCGAAAGACTGTCTCCTTAAATCTGCAATAAATCTTGTGTGTGTATCTCATATTTTTCAAGATGGCTGTTTTCATCCTTGGTGTCATTCTGACTTACATTTATTTTCAGTGTTGCTGCTCGAGGCTGTAAGACTTGACTTTGTGCATCTGAAATGTTACCAAGAGGAAATATGCTTTGGCCATAAATGAGCATTAAAATAAATAAAACATTCTGAATATATTTTAAACTGTACAAGTGCTTTCAGGCAAAGCAGCTAACAAAATAACAGGAGAAATAAGATTTAAAGGACATACATATAGCTTTAAACCATGTTATACTGTGGTCTCCTCATCCAATCATACCTGGAGTTGTATTTTCCTATAAAGGTCACTCACAAATGCTCTGTTAATTTTGCCCGAATTGTTGCGTCACAGGTACAAAAAAAAAAAAAAAAAAAAAAAAATTGGACTCAAGCCCATAGGCCATATCAGGGCTTGTTCTGTAGTCAAACTGTGTGAATGCATGGCTCTATTAGCCTAGGATTCACAGGAATAAAGCAATTGTTCATTGTTGCTGACAGCAGGGGGAGCTCCAATGCCTGAATGCCTCATTGGAAACAGAAGTCTGACTCATAAAGTGTGTTTTCCAAATGTAGACACTATTAAGATAGAAAAAGGGAAATGTCTACCATAAAAAGCATGTTAAAAGGAAATCAAAGTTACAAGAATGCACAATGTGTGTTGTTTAAGATGTTAACAATGAAAGACAAAATAAATGAAATCAGTGAAATCTAATCTATGCACCATCAATTAATTGATCATACATTATAGAACTTAAAGGGCCTTCCCAGCAGAATCTGTTAAAGTATGTTTTTGATGAAGATACAACATTATAACATAGATCAGAATATAGCATAATATACCACTAGGCCTTTAACACTGAAGTAAACAAATACTTTTATTCCATACAATAAATACCACTTGTTTTGAACATTTAAAAGAACATTTCTTTTAACTGCACACAAACACAACCTCGTACTTTATTGTGACAAGCCCAGATTCTGTACATAACAAGATTGCTACTTCATTTGCATTCCTCTATAAGCTCGCTAACACCCGGACACCATCACTCTCCTCTGCTAGTGCCAGATTTAGCCCCACCTTGTTGCCATACATCTAATTATAAGTAGAGTTTTGTGGTTTAAGCATATAGGAGCTGTACAATTCAACAGCAGGCTGACAGATTGTCTCATTGCGGTAAGTAATATAAAGTGTCCCCTGTACGTCTTGTTAGACTGAGTCAATTTAAATGCAAAGGCAAAGTTTTTCCATTTATTTCATTTGTGGAATTTAGGGGGGCACATTATACAGCAGAAGTACTGAAGTGTTATTTATTGCAATACTTACTGAAACTATAGTCAAAATCGCAACATACTCAATATATATATCGCAATAACAAAAATGCACTGTTTTTTAAGGTCAAATTTGACTCTTGTGAGCTTTAAGCCTCGTTCTATGTTGTTACCTTAGCACAAATATACCTGGAGCTGTGTTTTGTTTCATTCACACATGTTTGAGTAATCTTTTATTATTGCTCTGTCAGTATCTCCAAAGAGCAAAATGCTCTTTTCCACTTTGTGAAGCCATGTAGTTAACAGATCCTTTTACCTTTAATTCAGTAGAGATTGGCAATTCCAGGACTGAAATTTTCCCCATGATTCTAGTGAAGGTGTATGGAGTTTTAACACATTATTTTAAACAATTAATCTAAAGGCACATTCTGTATCTTTTCTGGTGTGGCTTGTCTCCATGGATATGGTATGGTTTTGCCTGGAATATTCCACAGTAATCGGAACATATGATATGTTACGTCAGTTAGGTCAGATCTGTGGAGAGGTAAGAAGGTATTTTTAGGCAATAACAACACCTAGAATTAAATTAAAGGACCCATATTAAGCTGTTTTTTGATGTATGTTATAATGCGTGCAAACAAGTATTCAGCATTCTTCATCCTAATTTATGTGAAAATGGACTGAAGTAAATATGGGTGGCCACGCGTTTAATGTCTGATGGTCCTAATGTGGAGATTAAACTAATCCACATTCTCATTACAATGGGAGGGGAATTAATTGATGAATGGTGTGTGCAGTATTAGCAGAGCAAAGCAACACCCAATGACAAAAATACAATTTGCATAACAGCTCGGGCATTTCAAATCCATCTATTCAGAGTTATATGAACACTATAATGTTGTTATGACAGTACTTCTGACAGTAATAGGCTAATTTCATTTTACTTCAATATTTGCTATGAACAATCTTTAAAAGTGCACTTTATAATTTTCTGGTGTAGGGTCTGTCATATGCTTGTCTCCATGGAGATGTTATTGCTTTGCCTGAAATGTTAAACAGTAATACATTAAACTTGCCTAGCTTCATTTTCAATTACAGGTATTTTTATTGCTCAAAAACATAAAAACAAGCAGCGTCACCTCTCCACAGATCTGAACTGTAACTTGGCCTGGTGGCATTCCTGCTTGTCAAAGGCCTGGAATGTTCCACAGTATGACATTAAACAGTTTTATCTTACATTTATTCAATTACAGGTGGTTTTACATCTTCATACAGAAAAGCCTTTGGCAGACCCTCCACCAGAAAAGTTACCTTTAATGCACAATGCAATGCACCTTTAAGATGTGTTGCAAATCTTAAAAAAAAAAGAAAAAAAAAAAAGACCTTAATAGAAATTATATTTTTCACAGTTTTACAGACATAGCTAAAGCAGGCAATGAGCAACAAGGCAAAACACTCAAGGCTACATAGTGCAGCCAAATAATGTCAGATTTGTCCTTAAATATCAATATTGATCTAAAATTATTTAAAAGAGGCAGGTCTGCTGACTTTGCTGTCAACACCAGCACAACAAAGTGAGGCTCTGCAGGACCATACTGTCAGCCCCCACTGTGGATAACTGCAGATCATACTAGCGTAGGTTATGTATTGAACGGCAAGTCAATATAGTATTTATCATGACAGGCCTACGCTACTGACTTAAAAAAACATTGCCTGTGTAATGCTGCTGAATCCTACAGAGCAGTGGGCATGTACCACTGGTGGAAAAACTGGGGTATACTGGAGCAATGACATCTGGAATACAGGAGTTTACTCAAACATACATGAATTAGTCTAAATACAACTTCAAGTTGGTACATGAGAAGGGGAAACAATTATAAAATGGTTAAAAAGTTGGTTTTACACAACATGTTTCATTTACATGTTGTCATGATACTCAAAAGGAAAATTTCAGTTTATTGTATTTAACATCACCAAAATGAAAAAAATAATACCCAATTGTTTTTCACAAATGACTCTCCCTCCCCAGCAGGAAGCACGATTATTGCTGAACTTGTTAGCAGTGTTTGCCCACACGCAGGACTAAAAGCAGCTATTTGCCAGTAAACATTTTCACATGAGGGACAAACAGAGCACTGGGGATGCTTAATGCGGGACCAGCCTCCAGCTTCAGTTTAATTAGTAGCTTGTTAACCGTAGGTAGCAGGCCTGGGCCAACAGACCATCAGCTTCGCTGAATAGAATTTTTTTTACTAGCTTTACCCACAACAGTTATGCAGTTTAGAGTAGAATACTTCTGATTTTGGACTTACTATTTGGGGATCACCATTTTGGCTAGGGCTGGGTGATACGGGAAATTGACAGCATCACAAGTGGCATACAGTTATCTTATATTGCACTATACAGAACGTACAGAGCTTTAGGTAGAAATAGAGATAGGTGAAAAACAGTAATTTTCGATGTCCTGAAAGTTATCCTGACAATACAGGATCATGCAAACATGCATAAATCAATTGAAATACAACTTTGAGGGAACATTATTAGCTCATAAAAGTTGATCAAAAACCCTGCCTAAATAAACCATGTATATTTAGGCTGTTCTCTCAAACTGAAAGCACTCATACAGGAAGTGCTCCACTGTTTTTAAACTCCATACACCTTCATTAGGATCATCTGGATGATTTCAGACCTTGAATTGCCAATCTCTACTGAACAAAAAGTCAACATGAAACGTACCACTACATGACATTACAAGGTGGAACAGAGCTTTTTGAGCTTTACAGATGTAGAAAGACTAATAATAAAGATTTACGCAAACATGTGTGAATGAAACAAAACAAAACTATGTTTTCGACAAGGTGAAAACATGCTAATTTGGCTTAGTGCTCACAAGAGTCAATTTTACAAACAACATGTCCTATAGAAGAATTATGAAAATACTGCATGACATAGTAAAGCGTGTGGGGCTTTATATTTATATTTAACCATAAACTAAAGCCAACACAAATCTTACTTGAAATAAGAACATTGAACTGAATTCCCAATACAAAACATATATAAGAATCAATCATTCCTCTGTGTGAGTGGGAATGCCATTATATAGTGGGCTTAGGTTCAGCCTCTGCCTAAACATTGAGATTGAACTGTGCAGTACTTGATCAGGTACCTGCTTATCCTTCACATACCACTGTTATAACTCCAGTCTGCTGGGAGGTCCTGCAGCCATAACTCTCCTCTGCAGTCTATCCATGTTCAGGGAGAAGGGGGGGACTCCCTCAGAGACAGTCCAAACAAAACAAGCCTCTCCTATGATGACATTATTAATACAGGCTGACAACTCCTCCATATACTGGGGAAAGGGGCTGCATTATGTATTGAGTGCATTCTCTCAAGATCATTCTAAAGTTATTCAGGAAAGATTCATGTCTGTCCTGTAAATGTGACTTTTTTGATATTGTTACCTGCACAAAAGAGTATCTAGTTTCAACACGATTTTCATTATGTATTGAGTGCATTCTCTCAAGATCATTCTAAAGCTATTCAGGAAAATTAGAAGAAAACACAAAGTATCTATTCAGAAAAGGTTAATTTTGGTCCTGTAATGGTCATGGTCACATTTTTATATAGCGCTTTTCCACCTTTAAGGCACTCAAACATTAAATCGTAGTACTTTCTGTTATATTACCTTATGGCTTTATATCCGTATAATCTCTCAGTTGTCCAGGTAGGTTCCATAGTGGGTGCATACTTCAAAAACTATTCAGGAAAGGTTCATTTCTTTCCTGCGAATGTGATTTTTTTAGAATCAATACTTGCTCAAATGACTAGTTTCAAAATTAGTTAGTTAATATCAATTAGTATCTGTGTTTCTAAACTTTTGACACCCCCAATACATTCATTATTAGAATTTCTAAATGCATATCACACTATATAACAAACAGACCAATTAGAACAGCTGGCTGTGGACAAAAAGTTGCTGTTTACATCTTTATTCTAGAGCCCTTCCCAACCATATGTAAACAGCTGTACATTTTAATTATATTATTATGTTCACCGTTTATCTCCACAATACGCTCTAATTGCCCTGTTATTTACACATCAAAGGCTAAGCACGCCGTTCACCTCTGGCACAAATAAAGCACTAATATGATCACCATTCTAATGAGGTCCAAGTACGCGCTGTAGTAGCCCTATTTAGCCCTTTAAGCAAGGGCCTACTTTATGCTAAATGCGTAGTGTTTAACATGAATCATTGCTTTACACAGAGGAGAGGTGGTTCCAGTGTATTATGCAGCCACAATGCTTCTGCAGGCTAATCCGCATGACCAGGTGTTGCAGACTAATCCTAGGCTTTCAGATTCATAGTATTATGCATTGATGAGTGTGCAATTATAACAGATGGGCGTATGTACAACTGAATAAAAGATGGAATAAAAAAGTATCAGATATAAAAGCAAATAAGCCCCTGTGTCTAGTGTTTAGAAAGTGGTACAATAAAAAGCACTTACGGATGAGAGTCTGATGATGTCTCTTGGGGTAGCTAAAGAATAATGTAAGCAGATGTCTGGTTGCTTACTAAACAGATTTGTTTCCAAAATCTAAAGTAAGACAACGATAAAATGCTTTTCACATTGGAAAACATTTGCCAAAATTTAAGACAAGATAACAATATAACAATGACAATCTAGTTTTAAAGAAGGGCAATTGTGCAAAAAATTTCTACCAAACATTCTTGAAGAGGTTTTAGATGTCATCCATGGATGTTTGAGTAATTTAGCAATCTCTCCCAGGCCCTATTCAAACCCTCTGTACAATAGCTGTACAATCCAATCCAAAGCTCAGTCCACACACAGCAATTTTCCATAAATATACAAAAAGGATACAAAACAATACACACAAAACAATACAACTTGACAAACCTGATGCGATGTGCAGTAGTTTCATTAGTGAAATGTAAGCAGATTGTGTTGTGATAGTGCTCTGAAGGGGAGTGACTTAGCGCAGGGAGCAAAGGGAGTGAGGACTCAGAGAATCAAAAACGAAAATGTTAATAAGTTGTTTTCGCTGAATACAGCATTTAAAAAAAAAGTAAAATAAATAAAAATAAAAAACACTAATTAATACCCCATAAAAGTATAATACTCCCTCTTTAAGGCATGCCAAGGTACCAAATCAATATCCAACATGCACCATGCTTTGATAGCAACACTGCTAAGAATCAAGTTTCTCAAGTAGTTATTCTGCGCACTGAAATCCAAAACATGCTGAAAAAGAATGAACAAACTGCTACATAATTTGAAATAATTTGTCAAATTTATGATTGGGGAGCACAGAGAGATATTACGATATTACACAGTTTGATACATTTCACAAGCCACAGCAGTAAACAGATGCTTTCTTATCAATATGAGAAAACTATTGTCATTGTAATAGACCAATAGACCACGAATGAAAACAACTTTATTTGATGATTGTAGGCAGGAGATTCACACTGGGCTTTTTTCATAGCCTGCTACTTTGTTCTCATTTGTTTAGTAAACTGGAGGATTAGCGCATCTCTTTAAGCCATTTAGTCATCGGGTTCAAAAAGAGGGCAAGAACTTTTACATAACTACAAATGGGAAGTGGGGAGTTTGTTTGTTTGTTTGTTTTATTCGAATTTTGGCAGTGACATTATTCATTTAACTAACTGTGAGTAGATTTGACCAAGGACACAATAACAACAATGTGCCCAGGAAGGATTTGAACCGGCTACCATTTAGTTAGTGTCCAAAAGTGTTTTCACAGTACTAAAATTTCAAACTCAATTTCAATACAAAGGAAAAGTAATGTAATTTTCAGCTCAAATAACACTGCTTTCTTTGTGGTTCTATACCGGTGTTGATAAAGTTCAAAATTACTCTAAAACTGTTCAAAAAATGTCAAATTTTCAGTACTCAAACTTGTTAAATTGAGTATCTATTTTCAATACTGGTTTTAGTTTTAGACTTTCGATACTTTTGACAAACCTAGTCACTAAACCTTTCTTCCAGCTCTGTTAGAAAATGATGCTTTTATATATTTCCATAGATCACTACTCCTTGAACATTATACAGGGCTTAGAGCTGTCTGATAAGGCTTAAATATTGTCCTAACCTTGCCAAGGTGAAGTTCTGTGCTGCAGTTAATGGTCTGAAATTATGCTTTTCTTCACCACGGTTTGTTCAAGGAGCTGTTTTAATTACCCAGGTATTAAATTTGAAGTACACATTTATTGTCAAAAAGGTGTCCCCATTTCACCCAAAAGTAGTGGACCAGTGTAATTTCTTATTTATTAGCCCACTGTCTAAATAAAGCATGGCAAAATCCATAGCTAATCTCACCAAGCAAGAACATTTCTCCATATTTTAAAAACCAAGGTCTGTACAGTCAGATAAACCCTTAATGATGTGAGCAGTGACTGAGGAGAAGAGGAGACTGGCCAGCAAAAGTGGCATAAAATTATTTAGAATACCTCAACTGCAATAAGTACACAATTCAATGGGCACTTTTTAGGATAAGGGGACTATATTTTAGACAAGAGCTGTCTTAGTGGTACAGCGCCTGGCCCTCACAGGATGCCGGTTCAATCTTATTTCCAACCATTGCTTACTACTGTTGTTCTTGGGCAAGACACTTCACCAACCCTGCAATGTATAAAGGTAGTTTGACAGTGATTGTTGGTGGTCGGAGGGAGAATAATGTCTGACTTTCTGACAGTCAAACATCAGCTCTGCCAACTGTTCAAGTACTCCTCGTACCAAAAAGTAAACAGTCTTGCTTCATAAAATGATAAATGATAAATGGTCACATTTTTATATAGCACTTTTCCACCTTCAAAGCACTCAAAGCGCCTTGAGGTAGGTTAAGTCTTGTCCAAGTACACAATGACATTCAGGGAGCTGGAATCACACCAGCCAACCTGTGGGTCAGTGGATCTGACCGCTCAACCAATGATGTTTATGTTGAGAGTGGGATTCAAACCGCCAGCCTTCAGATCAGTGGACAAACGCTCTACCAAGTGAGCTACTGTCGCCCTCAGTACTGGATGAATACCATTTGTAACTCTCTGTAGCAAGCCCAGAAAGCAGGGTTACCAGATTTTCAGAGAGCAACAAGCGACCAAGCATTTGAGACAGTGAAGGAGTGTTAATATTTTGTATTAGCATATTTAACACCAATAATGGCTTTAAAACATTCACAGCTTGTATTTCAGACTTTACCATAAACTGTATATGGTCATTACTGAGTGTATTAATGTGAAACCAAACTGAAAAAAGGATCAAAATTACTTATTTTTATGATATAAAACTGGCACTCTGGAGCAATCTCCAAAATCTGTTAAAATCTGAAAGCAACTTTCCAAAAAAAAAAAAGCTATAATAGCAAAAAAAATATATATAGCAAAAATGCTATAAAGACGCAGACATGGCAACTAAACCAGAAAGTATGCTTCTATGCTCTATGTTTCCTTATCATGATGCAACATCTTGAAAAAAGGAGAGGGTGGAGCTAATAGTTCTAAAACATGGGTTCAACATCAGGTACAGAGATTTTAAAGGTCATATATTATGCTCAGTTAACTATTGTGAGCTTTTAGTAATGTTAGAATGCTGTTACCTCATCAGAAACATACCAGGAGTTGTGTTTTGTTTCATGCACTCGTTTCAGTAATCTTCTATTATTATACTCAAAAATGCTCTGTTCTACCTTGTGATGTCATGAAGTGGTAGTTTTCATCTCAACAGCTACCTTTTACCTTATGTTCAGAAGAGATTGTCAACTCCAGGGCTGAAATGATCCAAATGACTGTAGTGAAGCTGTATGGAGTTTAAAAACACAGTGAAATCCATCAGTTTTATATAGCGCTTTTCTGGACACTCAAAGACGCTTTACAGATCATTATTCATTCACTCCACACTTGGTGGTGGTAAGATACTATTGTAGCCACAGCTGCCCTGGGGCAGACTGACAGAAGTGAGGCTGCCAATCTGCACCATCGGCCCCTCCGACCACCACCATCACTCACGCACACACCACTTTCATACTAGGCAACTGTTTGAGAGAAGATCCCAGCCTAAATTTGCAGGATTTGTGTTAAAACATGTTAATTACGATTAATTAATTACAAGGAAAATAATGCAGTTTTCCTCGTATAAGTAACACCTGACAGGGCTCGTATAGTATAATCGTGCGTGTACATGTGTAACCGTGCCGTGCTTTGGCCCACCTCCGCCAACCACGCCAAAGTCCCAACCCTGCCATGCCTGGGCACGGTTCGATTGCGCTCACACTGGACAAACGTACTGCACTTTAGGGGCTATCCGTGCTTGGGCACGGTTCTAAAGTCCTAGTGTGAGTGCACCCTAAAAGAGCTTGAGTTTAAAAGTCATGTCTGTGTGTATTATTTGATGAAGTCATCCACTAAAAATGAATTTACATAAAATAAATGTTGCTTTTGGGGCAAATATTGTTATGCGATTAATTGAGATTAATTAATTACAAAGCCTGTAATTAATTAGATTTTTTTTTTAATCAAGTCCCACCCCTAGTTAAAACATATGTGAATGAAGCAAAACACAACTAGGTATGTTGACGAGGAAACAACACAGATTGGAAAATAGCATAATACAGGCCCTTTAATAGTCACTAAATCAAAACCTCTTGCTAACAGATTTCATAAACATCTTAAGTTACAGGAGGAAAATTATGTAGATGTGAAAGGGCAGAATATGCAAACAAATTCACCAGAAAAAGTGCAATTTGAGATAGTTTATCTTATTTTCATAGTATTCAGCTACTGCAAGGTCACAGTTTTACTTTTTGATTAAATTTGGGCTTGTTTTGCTTGGACTCCTGTTGATTCATCCCCATTAAGATGAAGTAAGAAGACCGTGGGTGGATTTCCTCAACCAAACAAAGTCTGTGGAAAGTTAACAGCCCTCACATTGTTAGCAAAGTTTTAGGGTCGTAGCTGCTTTGACACAGGATGTACTTCTTTCTTTTGACGCTAGCTCAGAATCAAGCGCTTTTTAGTTAGGATCCCGCTCAATCTTTCGACACACACACCATAGATGCACTGTTGGCTATCATCTTAAAATATCAACAAAAACAGAAGTCGGAGAGCTCCTAAAATAAAGTGTACAACAGGAAGGCTGATAACATTTATAATATCCAGTGTTGTGTTGACACCATCTTTGCAGGGCCTATGTGAACTTGGTGTGTTTCAACTTTGGGTCTTTATGGATGAAGTTTGAGAAGGCAGAGGTGAGACAAGGACAGCGCCTCCTGCTTAAAGAGTGATAAGAGAGGCACATGGATGATTGGATGAGATGCTTGTTACAACAAAGTGTATTTAAAGTGATGGAGGGGCAGGCCGCGAGGGGCTGGAGTGCTTAGATAATAATGAAGGCCACAAATGAATGTTGATAACTAATGCAAAAAAAAGCAAAAAGGTGTTAGAATAGGGCTTTTCAGGTTTAGCTACGGTGGGTATTTGCTAGGGGTGTGTAAAAATATCCCGATATCGATATATGAGCTTTTAGATATAAATGTGGACAGATGTGTTAGCAGTCTGCTCACATTCTGATGCAAAAAGTACAGATATAATCACTAGAACTACTTGTAAGTCTCAGTTTTACTCCGTCTCTGCAAACTACACCATCAACAAATGTGCAAACTTAAGACTCAAAAAAATTTCAACTAAAAACAACTTAACTCAATGCTAAAATGTACAGTTATTTTGCAGAATTTTACTAGCTTCGGTTCAGATGTCATCAAATCATCAAAAAATGTAACTAAAAGTGAAACAAACATAGTCTTAAGTTGTTCAGACCGGGGCCAACGGGAGAAAAATACTTGACGCGCATCCAGGGCATCCGTCGCGGTCTCTGAGTGCCTTGTTTTCCCGGTCGAGAGAGTGACTTGAATGTATTTATTACATAAAACACATCAGCTGAGATGATCGGCTCGGCAGTTGTGGCGTATTTACATTTATACTCCGCTAATGACATGGCGTAGATTTCTTGTTCTGGTGTTTGTGGCTCCCGGGTCTTTCTCATTCTTCTCCTTCTGGGTAATAACGTCGCTACGTCACTGGATAGTAGTCCCTGAATGACTGACTCTGTGCGTCCGACGCCAAAAATTCAGCTTTTTCAACTCCTGACGCCTGACTGACTCCTGCACGCGTGTCCAGAGCATTGACGCTTGAATGCTGAAGATGCGACGCCAGATTCTTGGCGCGATGATGCCTGAAGGCGCACCGAAAAAATGCAGGACGCCGTAGACGCGGGTCCACATGTAAACTGGACGCCTTGACTCCCTGGTCTGAACGCAGCTTTACTATCATGAGTATCGTGTACCATAATGAATCGTGAGGGACTTTGTGATTTCCAGCCCTAGTATTTGCTTCTAGCAGCAAGAAAGTCTGCTTCAATCCCAGATGTGCCATGAGAAGACTGCATGCTCTCTCTCTCCCTCTCTGTCTAGATGGGTTTCCACTGAATACTTCAGTTATCCACAACTTGAGTTATTCACAACTCCAGTATTCAGTGGGTTAATAATCTAATAATAACATTACACAGCGCTATATTTTTGGACACTCAAAGATGTTTACATTGCTTTATTCATTCACTCCATACTCAGTTGTAGTACGCTAGACTCGCCACAACTTCCCTGGGGCATAAGCAACACTACCAATCTGTACAATTGGCCCCTCCAACCACCACCAACATGCAGTCATTAAAATCACTGCTGCCCCACTGTAGCACCTGGTATTCCCAATGATCTCCGTACAAGCATTAATCAGGCCCGGCCCTGCTCAGCTTCAGAGATCAGACAAGATCGGGCTTGGCAAGCAGGTAAGGCCACATTTGCTACAGGTTTTTCCTCTACTTAGGTACCTAGCCTCATGGTTCAAAATAGTACTGCTACTGCTACTGACATGCCCAGTGACAGCAACTGAAGAATAGAAGAAAAGAAAGAAAAAAATCTCTATAAAGTCTCATTTTTAATTTTTCAATACAAGTCAGCATTTTAAATCAATCTCAGTGATCTCTCCAAACGCTGCATATTTTACAAACTTTAATGGCATTGTCTCCCTCAAACAAAATGGTTCCAATAAATATTTTACTATTGCTATAAAGAAACAAGTGAAGAGATCAGCAAAGGGCTGAGACTGACAACAACTTGAAACTGCCATAAAGAAACAGTGGAGTTTCAACAGGGAATACATTAAAGATTGATTAGAGAACTTCATAAAAAACTCAAAATTATTAAAAAATTATTATATAGTAGCTTCTTTAAGTCTTGTTACATTAAAGATAAAGGGATACTACTTGTCAACACATAACATAGATAGTCATGTTACCTTTTATTGTTCTGAAAATAGTATATTTGCTGAAAACAACAAATTAAAATGTTTAATTAGTTTCATTTTAATACTCTCTGCTCCCTTGGTCCCCGAACTAAGTCACTCCTGCTATCACAACGCAATCATTGTGCAGCCTGAAACTACTGCACATCACAGTAAGAGTACAGTAAGGAGGGGGTTGAATAGTGCCTGGGAGAGATCCCAATATTACTGAGACATGCATGAATGACATAAAACCATTTCAGGCATGTTTGTGACGAGGGAACGTTATAAAAAGTTAAAGAAAGCTCCACTCCTTCTTTTACAGTAAGACATCAAGATTCAAACTTTAAAATGTATAAAATAACAAAACGCTTTTTGAATGGAAAACCAAAGCAAAGAATATGAAATGCTTAACACAGCGGTTTCCTCACAAACCATTCAAGAGCTTTCCCTTCTGAAGTAGATTCATTCATCTGTTGTGTCTTACTAATTCAAAGCCTTTTTGTGAGGTTCAAACAACTGGCATCATTTAAAACTATTTGTGTGATTCTCGACTCAACACACACTGGTTTTTGAGGGGGTTTTGTTGTGTTTGCCCATCACATTTCCTTGAAGCTGTGGCAGTTATTAAAGTGAATGACGCACGTGCATTTGGAAAGACAAAGTGGATTATTAACTAGAAAATCCCAAGTTATTCTATGTATGCTATAATTCTTCATTTTGTCATAAATTATCTTAAGTAAGAATATTTTGTGTCCAGTTGTCTGCAAATGTAACTTTTATTTTTAATCAGTCATTACCTCATAACATAAAAAATGAGTAGTGAATAGTGAAAGTGAAATGTTTCTTTTAGCATGTCTTGTAAATTATCAAAAATCATACGTCTGAACTGGCTTCATAGCATTACAATGTGCAACAGAGCATTTTGAGCT
Source organism: Taenioides sp. WSHXM2023 (assembly GCA_029959045.1). Classification (NCBI taxonomy): domain Eukaryota; kingdom Metazoa; phylum Chordata; class Actinopteri; order Gobiiformes; family Gobiidae; genus Taenioides; species Taenioides sp. WSHXM2023. The sequence goes on from CM057094.1 coordinate 23,156,223, forward strand.
TTGGAAATATAGACAGACTAATAATAAAATTGCTCAAACATGTGTGAATGAAACAAAACACAACTCCAGGTATGTTTTTGAGGAGATAACAACATTATAACATGGCTTAAAGCTCACAAGAATCAATTTTCCATAATATCGGACCTGCATACAACAAAATATTCTTTGTTTTTATGAGAAAAGTATTAGGCCTGTAATTTAGACCTCTACAAACATGTTTTGAAATGCATGGAATTTTCTGAATGAATTTAGTTGACAGTAGCTTTTGTTAGTCCGCTCTCAAATTTCAATGTTCTTGGACATGTTTAAAATACTTAACCGCAAATCTGCTTGCAACTGAAATAGCTGTCACACATTTCAATTTGATTTTTTCCCAAATACATGCAACTCTTCTGTATACTTTAGTGAGCTGTGCAAACCCAGCTTGGATCCAATTTTCCTCCTAACAAATTCTTGGTCTTCAGACATGCCCTGCCAATCTATAAGTCAGCGAAAAGGGAGGGTGGCAAAAACTCTCAAAATGTATAAATATCCATATAATCTGACCACATTTCTGACCAAAACTTACATATAAAAACTATTTAAACAGAAAGCTACTAGGAAACTATGTATCTATATAAATAAAATGCAGATGAAAACAAATCCGCTGACTTCCACGTTAGAAAAATGCATTGCCCAGTAGGAGCTGATGTCGTTATCACACCAAAGAGCCATGAAATTGTCAGCACCTCCGATGGAAAGCTGCACATTAAACTAGTGAGTTGTGATTTTTTTTTTTCTTTTGTAACAAAATTACTACACGCCGCTGCTGAATCCTACAGCTGATTAAGAAAATAAAATTGGAGAACAAAGTGAGTAGAGAGCAGTGGGCGTATGCCAGAGGTGGTGAAAACGTTGATCGGCAATATGGCATCTTGAAAATAAGTGATTAAAGATTGCTCAACACAAAAAAACACAACTTTGAGAGGGTAAATGAGAGGGCGAAACAACTATAACACAGCTAAAAGCTCTGAAAAGTCTATTGAGCATAATAGGTCTTTCTTTAAAGCAACTGTTGTATTACAAAATTAGATAAGATAAACATCTCTGCAGTGTCTTCATTTGCAGACAAATTCCCAATGCTTTTGTAGGGAAACAATGAGTAGAGCCATCCCCTCTCCTCTCCTTCTCCCCTCCTTTCTCTCATATCCACACACACTGACACAATAAGATAAAACTCCTCTCAATCAGATTAACCTCTCTTGGATTTAGCACACATGAGAGCCGGATGAACGGGGGGGCAGAGAGACAGAAATGTGCGTTGGGTTAGCGTGTGCCCGGATTCTGTCATTGGATAAATTAAACAGGTTAGGCTTGGTTTGAGCATAGGGCTGCCTCTCTCGTGAATACCAGCCCTGCGAAGCTCCAAATGAAATAAAGAAGGAGCCAAAGAAAAGGAATTAGTTTGTAGAGTTTGCCAATTTAATTTACTTTTGTCAAAAAAGTACAGAAAGGTTTTGGATAATTGTGTTTGAAAACATTTGTGTCTCCTTTAAAGGTCCTATATTATGCAAAATTGACTACTGTGAGCTTTTAGGCCATGTTATAATGTTACTTCATCAAGAACATACCCAAAGTTGTGTTTTGTTTCATTCACACGTTTAAGTAATCCTTTATTATTAGTCTGTTTATATCTTCAAAGCTCAAAATGCTCTGTTCCACCTTGTGATGTCATGAGGCGGTAGTTTTCAAGTTAACAGCTCCTTTTACCTTAAGTTCAGCAGAGAGGGGGTGAAAATTATCCAAATGATTCTAGTCAAAGTGTATACTGTCTTTATTTAGACAATAGAATTTGATTTTCCATATTAAATCTTTGTACTTTTTTACTGCCATGTGGCCTTATATCTGTGTGATCCCTCAGTGGTCCAGGAAGGTTCCATAGTGCTCCATAGGTGTACACTATGGTGTATGCTATGTGCTCTTATACTTGTTCTGATACGGCTCAAGATCATTCTAAAGATATTCAGGAATAGCTTTTTTAGTATTGATAATTGCTTAAACAAGTATCTAGTTTCATTACTAGTTTTAGCATCAGTTAGTTTCTGACAAATCTACATGATTCTATTTGATTCTGGGACTGGCTGTGTCTAAAACCTAAAACTAAAGAAAAGATTTAGTCCTAAACTCTTAGTCCTAAACATTATTCATATTTTAGAAAGGGTATTTGTTGAGTCTGACTTTTTATCATGAACTATAAACAGACTGTTGTTATACTGCGGTTGATAGACTGATTTTATTGTGTTCACCTTGGTCCCTGTCACATTATCAAATTATGACAGTTTAAAGGGCCCATGTTACACTATTTTCTGATCTCTGTTATAATGTTGTTTCCTCATCAAACGCAAACTTGAAGTTGTGTTTTGTTTCATTCACACACACATGTTTAACACACAAACCCTGCATATTTAAGATGAGTTCTTTTTTCAGACAGAAAACACTCTGTTCTACCTTGTGATGTCATGTTGTAATACAGGAAGTGCTCCTTTGTGTTTTTAAACTTCGTACACCTTCATTAGAATCATTTGGATGATTTCAGGCCTGGAATTGCCATTTTCTCCTGAACAAAGGGTAAAGGTATTTTATTACCTTGAAAACTACCACTACATGACATCAAAAGGTGGGACAGAGCATTTGCCCATGCAGTGTAAGATGCAGTGTTACTTTTGATGAGGCAACAGTATTATAACATGGCTAAAAGCTCAGATTAAGGGTAAAATTAGCATAATATAGGACCTTTAAGAGAGAAACCTATTTCCTTCCACTTCTTTTTTTAGTGAAACATTTATTCTTCCTGACCTGAGCCATAAAACTAGAGAGACACGACGATGATGTTAGCAAAGATACAATTCTAGTATATGTCATTTGTATGGAATCTGTGTAGCGCTGACTGTTTTACATTCTAGGACTGCCTGGTATAAGGTAATTTCATTCTGAGACGATAAATAGTCATAAGACAGAGCCAGGAGAGACCCATATCCCAGGTAAATGAGAACTTTATAATGGAGATTAGCGCTGCCTCTGTCTTGCGCGTTTTGAGTCTCTCAAAGAGCCAAATTGCTACGCAGCGCTGAGGAGGAAGTAGGTGAGGCAGAGTTAGGGTGGCAAGATTAAAGGTGTATTATGTAACTATTTGGTTGGAAAAAAGGTGGTTTTATAGCTCAAAATACCTAGAAAAACAAGCATTCTGATTGTGAGTGGAGTTGCATCTCCGCAGATCTGACCTGTAACCTGGTCTGTTTTGATCTCCATGAAAATAGAAAGGTTTAATGCCACACTGTGAAACATTCCAGACAAAGCAATACATCTCCCTAGAGAAAAGCATTTGACAGACCCACCACCAGAAAAGTTACACAATGCACCTTTAAGTGCAATAAAATCGAAATTTGAATGGACACAATTAGCAAATCACAAAGGCTGCAATTTTCCTTAGCATGTTAAAGGTGCACTGCGTAACTTTTCTTTCACCAGAAAAGTTTCACAGTGTAACTTTAACTGAACTTTAAACATAAATCAAAGCGTGTTAGAAAAATCACAGTACATTTTTCTCAAATTGTGCAGCTCTAGGCCATGGGGCCGTGTGAATTGGATGCCATTCCACTGACAAATGCCCTTAACTGGGACACAGAGACAGCCAATCACACGCCAGGGACTGTGAGCTGATCCAAGAGCTGTGTGTACAGACGAGAGCAGTGAAGATCATTGTCATATACAGGGTATTGCTACTCAGGTGTCAAAAATAGTGGCTAGCATGAAAACTATGTACTATTCCATACAATATGACACAGTAAGGTAGTGCTAAAAACAGAAAAATAAAGCAAAAATCTTAAAGGGCCAATATTATGCTAATGTCTGATCTGTTATAATATTGTTTCCTCATTAAAAAAATCATCCCTGGAGTTGTGTTTTGTGTCATTCACACATGTTTAACACACAAGCCCTGCATATTTAAGCTTTAGGTTTTCTCTAAAACAGAAAACACTCTGTGAAAACACTCATCCACTTTGTGATGTTATGTGGTGATACTGGTAATGGTTGTGTTTTTAAACTCCACTTCACTAGCCCTAGAATTTCCAATCTCTACTGAAATAATGGTAAGGGGCAGCTGTTAACTTGGAAACTACCACTTCATGGCATCATAAGGTGGAACAGAGCATTCTGAGTTTGAGAGATGTAGTCAGCCGAATAATACAACTTTACTCAAACATGTGTGAATGAAACAAAACACAACTCCAGGTGTTATTTTTGAGGACGTAACGCCATTATAATATGGCTTAAAGCTCACAAGAGTAAATTTTGCATAATATAGTACCTTTAAAGGTGCACTATGCAACTACACTTTTTGTCTACCACTTACTTTTGTCATGGTGATGTTTTCTGTAATGTTCAACAGTTAAATTAAGTTACAGCCTACCTTAAATATCTTAAAAAAAAAAAAAAAAAAAAAAAAAATAATAATAATAATAATAATAATAATAATAATAATAAATAAAACTCTCACATTCTTATAATAAACAGGGCTGTCTCTCCACAGATCTGACTTGTAATATGACCTGGCAGCCAACTCTGGTAGTCTCCATGGAGAAAGATACGTTTAATGTCATACTGTGGAACATTGGAGTGAAACAGCCTAAATATGCAGACTTACTGAAACACGGGTGTTGCTAAAAAATATAAATAAACATGTTATCTAATATGAGCGGGATTGCCTCTGCTCAGATCTGACCTGTAACTAGCCTGCTGACATCCCCTGCTTGTCTCCAGAGACATGAGTATATTCAGTGCCAAAGCAATAACATATCTGAAGATACAAGACCCTCCAAACCTCGGGCAGAACACCTTGTTGTCAAAAATAACCATGTAAATATGACTAATGTGTCTAATGTGTATCAGCATGTTCTACACGGAAAACTGAAGAGAAGAGAATCACTCCTGGACTATTTGGGAAATGGCTGCTGAAATACTTCACATGTAACATCAGGACATGTTTTAGGCAAATGCATTACATATTTTCTCTGTGAGCACGAACAGGCTTCTCCATCGGCACTGCAGAGTAAATGCAGATGGCAAACACTGTGAAAAGCTGCAGAGAGTGGGTACAGGTCACAGAGGGCAAGAGGAAAGAGAGGAGAGAAGATGGAGAGAGGGGTGGGGGAGAAAGAGAGATAGATAGATAGAGAGGAGGGGAGAAAGGAAGATATAGAGGGGGAACTAAGAGAGAGACAGAGGAGAAGTGATCGGAGTCCATCGACTTGCGCAAGTTCGCTTTATGCTTCAGTGAGTGAGAGAGAGGGAGAAAGGGGGAAGGGCACAGACAGACAGACAGACAGAGAGGAGGGACAGAGAAAGAGAGGGAGAGAGAAGTGGGGCATCGAGAGAGGGAGAGGACAGAGACAGGTAGATAGAGAACAGGAACAGAGAGAGAGAGAAGAGGAGAAGTGACCTGAGCCAATGGACTGGCACAGGTCTGCTTTATGCCTCAGTGAGTCCTGCTACACTCGAACACAGCTACTTATTGGCCATTTTACAACACACCCTTTTCCCAAAATAAGATGGGAGAAAATGTAAAAAGTAAAATAAAAATTTACAACTTTCATTTATAACCTGCATAATGTATATTTTAAATAAAAGACCCACTGTGTAACATTTTACTAATAAATAAAACTAAACTAACAGCACTTTTTCATTATGAGCTCCAAAATACATTGAAAACAGGTCTCCTTACTATGAACGGGCTTGCCTTTCCACAGACCTGACTCATAACTTCACCTGCAGTTATTCCTTCACCTGGAATGCTCCATAGTGGGGCTTTAACGGATTAATCTCCATGTATCCATCACCAGAAATGTTACACAACATTGCTTCAAATATTTCTTACTGTTTTAATCTAATCACTTTAGAAATCACAGCAGCAGAACCATTAGAACCATCCTCTTCCTCTCAGCGTCTATGTTTATAGTCAATAAACTTTTAATTGTATCTTACTCATTTGTCTATTCTGTTTACTCCATCACCTGCTTGTTTCTATGGATATGTCACTGTTCTGCCTGGATATTCCACAGTATGACATTAAACAGCTCTACCTTACAGTTTTTCAAATTACAGGTGTTTGTTTAGCTCAAAAATACCATGAAAAACAGGCATTCTGACTGTGAGCGGGATCGCCTCTCCATAGATCTGACCTGTAATTTGTCTGGTTTGGTCTCCATGAAAACAGAAAGGTTAAATATCATACTGTGAAGCATTCCAGACAAAGCAACTACATCTCCATGGAGAAAAGCATTTGACAGATCGTCCACCAGAAAAGTTGCACAATGCAGCTTTAATATCCTCTTGGTACAACACTTGTTTTCCTGTATTTTCTCCATCAATCTCACTGTTATATTTATGTGTTGCTCTAAATAATGAAATAAAACTGATTTTGTATGTGGCTTACTCAAGAGCAGAAATATCTTGGGTCACACATGTGTTTATAGCTTTTGTAGCCCGGAGTTGTTCATTATTAATAGTGCTTACAGACGATGGAGGAAATGATGGAAAAGTCCAGTCAAAATAAAAAGCCTCAGAAGCAGAAGTCATAAAACTGACAATTCTCCAAGAGCCATGTGTGGACTAAGGATAGGGCCGCACAGACAGTTTTTAATAAAAGCAAGGCTGATAGTCTGAAAAAGCAAATGATTTGGGTTTGGCATTGAGTTATGTTATCACATAACGCTGTCTGTGTATCGCTTTTTGATAAATACAGAGAAGGTATGCTCATAAGTTTGTGTGTTTTCAATATTTAAATGCATATTAATAAAGAAATGAATCAAAGCAGCATTGGTTTATTTGATAAAGAAGTCTAAATAGATTATGCTTTTTAGATTCTAAGTATTGAACTACAAGAATCGTTTGATCATAATTTTACATTTAGTTAATTATGAGCTGCAATATTGATCTAAAACAGCTTAGAAGCTTAATAATAAAGATGGGACAACTGATTTCCTGTTCAAAACTGCATAGCGGCAGTTCAAAGTAGCAAGACATAGATTATCTGTTATGTGTTTTTATAGTTGAGAAATGTCTACGCACGATTCTTGCATTTTCACATCTACTCCCCTTTAAGTGAACTGAACTCAGTCCTCTGTACATGGACCAAAAAGTGAACCAGCAGAAAAAGAACCCAGCTTGTTTTGTGTTCAGATTGTGAGTTTATTACAAAGAGGACCGGGTTCTCTCTCTGATCCACTTGAGCTCTGATGGGCCTCAGTCCCCTTTCTGTTCACACCAGGTCCTCTAGAGCTCCCAGTCCCGCAATGCACTGAATTCTAGGTACATTGGGAATTCTGGGTAATTGTCACTTGAAACAAAATGTCTGCTGCAATGTTTTCCCTCCTGTGTTTTTTGATGAAATTTGCTCTCATTCACCGGGGAAATAGAGCTATTCAGATTACATATGACATATTTGTATTTGCGTTTACAGCTGAGTGTTCTCGGTTACAGTCATGTGACATATCTACGGCAAGCGAAGGAGGTTACAATACACTGAAAAAGGCATGTGTTCACAATGCGCAGATTAGGCGAACAGTACCGCTGACTTTTTACCGAACCGTACTGAGACCCTCCTGAGAAAAAAGTATCAGTACGGTTCGTTTCAGAAGGTCTGGGTACGATTGGAGCGTTCACATATGTGCAAAAAATGCTGAGTCATCTGTCTGAGTTTGTTTAAATGGCTGAAAGGGACCAAGTGTGAAAACACCCTAAATGTATGACCCGAAGTCCAACAATGGGAATTAAGAACAGGGATGTGGACAGGGATAGGGGGTAGTGAAAACAGAAATTTACAAGAAAGGTTTACCCTTTATTAATATCTGAAAAAACTTAGACTCTTGGACCTGAACAACATGATTAACCTTAAGAGCATGCCTGATTTATATGGTCTTGCACTCCCATCATTGTAGGAGTATAATAAATGTAAAGACAATTTAGAAAAGTATCACACAAGCCAACGCCAGTGTTAAGTTGTTGATGGCCCACAGAAAAACCACCTGTCTATGACCACCAGAACGTACAGCTCAGACTGTCCGTCCAAGGGGAGAATTTGAACTACAATGAAATCCTCCAAACTACAAAATAATATTGCTTACGAAAAAATAATAAAATAAACATATCATATCAAACTGCAGATGAAACTATAGCATTGATGATAAAATGAAAACAACAGCCAACCTTTCACAGGAATTGTATTGTTGGAATGCACAGTATACAATGCATTAAGTTACAGCAAAAGTTAGGTGTAATTGATCTTTGAACTTACCATTGGGGCTTTCCTCATTGATGCTCACCAAAGTTGCAGGATTGCCTCCCCGGTCTAGTGTGCATTCTGTCAAGACAAAAGCACAAGTTTGATTTTTACATTACCATAACATCATTTTGTTTATTTGTGTCAATACATCATTAACTCTTATCATATCCAAAATTTCTGAATTTAACTAGCATATTTAGGGCTGTCTGGATTGCACAGGCGACTGAAGACCGAATACAACCACAAGGGGTCAGTAAAGATGCAATTTTGATATACAATTCTTTGTTATTAAGACAGATAAGTTCAAAATTGGACATCATTGTGTAACTTTTCTGATGAACTTGTCTCCAAATTATTTCTTTGCCTAGAATGATCCGCAGTATGGTATTAAGCTCATTCATGTCCATGGAAACACCACCAGATCAAGTCAGATCTGTGGAGAGGAGTACACAGTAGCATGTTTTTCACTGCATTTTTTATCAACACAAACACCTAAAATTTGCTATGCATATGCTTGGATACATGCATACATTCCAGGCAAAGCTATGACATCTCCATGGAGACAAACAGCTGGGATACCCTCTATCAAAAAAGTTACATAACGTACCTTTAATCAATCAAAAAAAAAAAAAAAGTGTAACTGTATTCATCTTGATGGCACATTTCTTTTATAAGCAGTGACTTTATGGAGCAAAAATATGAGGCTGAATACAGTGCAGTACACATGGGGTCAGAGCTGGGAGGAGACACAGGCACAGACGGGACAGAGGAGGACAGGGGAGCAGGTGACGGCAGCCTGACAGACAGCAGCAGATGGGGCAGGCCTGGAGGTGGAGAGGAGATGACTGGAGGTGTGGAGAGGAGGGATGGTACTGTGTGGTTTAGAGCGTCATCTGAATTCTGAATATGACTTTTGATTTTGACTTTAGGATTTTTTTTAAAGATCCTATATTACACAAAATTGATTCTTGTTAAGTTGAAGCCATGTTATAATGTTTTAACTTCATGAAAAACATACCTGGAGTTGTGTTGTGTTTCATTCCCACATATTTGAGTAACCCTTTTTTATTCGTCTGGCTATGTCTCCAAAGCTCAGACTCCTCTGTTCCAGCTTGTGATGTCATGAAGTGGTAGTTAACAGCTACATTTTACCTTTATTTCAGGAGAGATTGGCAATTCCAGCGCTAAAATTTTCCAAATGACTCTAGTTAAGGTGTATTGATTTGTAAAACACAGTGGAGCATTTCTTGTATTACCAGATGACATCACAAGGTAGGAGTATTTTTTTGTTTTGGTTTGAGAAAAGAACTCCGCCTAAATTTGCAGGGTTTGTGTGTTAAACATGTGAATGAAACAAAACACAACTCAACAGGTATGTTTGTGATGAGGACACAACGTTATAACATAGATCAGAAAATAGCGTAATATGGGCCCTTTAACTGATGCAATATTTCTTTTTCCTTTGGTGCATGGACTCAAGCAAATGTGTGGAGACAGAGGAGCAGACGGGACCAATGGGTCAAGTATAAAACATTAAAATAAAGGAAAAGAGTGAAGAGCAGCTGGCCTCTTACCATCGTACATCCAGTCTGCAGTCAGGTTAGTGCAGCAGAGAGAGAGAAAGAGAGGAGGAGAGATGGAGAGAAGAAACAATGAAACCTTTACCTTAAAAGATCCAAGGGAAAAACAAGTAACAGAAGAAAAGCAGGGATTCTTAATAATTAAAGCCTGTATTGATTTCTGTTGCTGGATATATCTGCCTTTTTTATTATTCTAGAGAAACCAATAGCCTGACATATTCAAAATTACAGGTAAAGTAGATATAAAAAATAGATTACAATTCTTGTTCTCGAATTCTAGAAATTCCACGATTGACTTTTTCCATCTGTATAATTAAAACTATTTGAAGTGACAACAAAAAGAGTTGATTTCAAGATAAGATTTTAAACAAGTATAAAATGAATACTTAAAAAACACATATCATACACAATTAGACTTAGGCTTTAATGTTATATTGTCCCTTCCTCAAAAACACCCGGAAATGTATTTTGTTTCTTAAAGATGCAGAGTGCACGTGGAGGGTGGCAAATTTGAGGTCTGAGATGTACTGTGGGGCAATTTTCTTAAAAACGTATAGTTAGGCCTGCCATGATAATTACTACGTGTATATTTTCTTCATGCTACTGGGGATTTTTTGGTTCTTTTTTGTAGCACCATATAACTGGAGCGGTCGTACACACGTTTATTTAACATATGGTCAACATGCAATTTTTTTTTACATCTGCATAAATTATTTACATACTTGTTTCATGCACACACAAGATTATAATCAGATTTTTGGAGTTCTAAGATGAATACAATGCAAACAGCAAAATCATCAAATTCTGCTGTTTGCATCAGTCATTTAAATCTTAAAGGTCCATAAATTAGATAATAAGCAGGTTTTGGGATGCATCTAAACTTAGCTCATATAGGAACACAGGCACAGGAAACGTGGATCTTCCTGTGCCTAAATACTGTTTGGGTGGCAATTTGGGCTCATTTGCCTGTATTTTGTTTGTGCAAATGTTTGTGCTGGCTTGATAGTGGTGAACATACAAATTGTTGTCATCCAAGCTGAATTGAAGCAGGCCTCTTTTGAGGGAAGAAGTTGACAGAATTCCACTGGTGGACTGGGGGGTCGGGAGCCATCTGTTGGAGCTGATGGTGTGATCCTGAGTTCTAGATCCATACTCTGGAGTACTGGGCCTGAAGCTCGGGCTGCCCTGGAATTGGGTGTATGGAGATGAGGATGTGGTCCATTCTGAGCGCCTTGCTGGTCCAGGATATGAGTTTTTCCATCTGCTGTTGAAGAGGTCCTCTGTCTTCTGTATGTCTGTCTCCATGAAGACTATGGATCTCTGGATGGGATAGACATTTGTGGATTTGCTGCAACTGGCTGTAATAAAAGGCCCCATGAGATGAGACATATCTCCAATCGGAACAGGTTCCTCGATTATATTTTTTGGGAATTTATGATCTGATTTAGAAGCACTCTTCTCAAGCTGTCTGACTTTGACAGTGAGGCCGTCATATTGCTCCTGGACCAGGTTCAGCCTTGTTTCCATTCTGTCCCTCTGCTCCCTGCTCTTCCTCAGCTCCTTTCTGGTGCTGTTGACCTCCTCTCTGAGATGTTTCTCCTCCCTTTGGCATGAGTTTATTTTCTTCTTTAAGGCCCTGATCTTCTGATGTAGCTGTTGTTTCTTGTCTAGCTCTCTTACCAGCTCCTCCTTCAGCATGTCCCGCTCATTGATTAAATGTGGCAGGGACTTCTTTCCAAATCATCAACCCTACCCTCACAATGACCTCTTGGCTCCTCAGTTCGGAATACGTTTGCTCCAACTCATTCGCCATCTTCTGAAGCAAGCATTCTTTGGCTGAGTTTTCTGTTTCTCTTTTGAGACCTTCTGCCTGGTGTTTACTGTCCAGTTTCTGCAGTTCAACAGCTTGAAACACCTCCAGCTGCTCCTTTTCAGTCATAAGATCCTTCAGATGTTTCTCTCTGATATCACTTATTTCTTTTTGGTGATCCTCCCTAAGCTGCCCTAACTTCATCTCATGTTCCTGCTCCAGCTCCTTACGTTCTGTCTTGAATTGTTCAGCCATCTTTCTGCTGTACTGTTGCAGCATCTCATTTGGCTTTCATCAGAGCTCTCCTCTTCCATGTCTTGTCTGAAAGAGTTAAGTTTTTCACTATTGGTTTTCTCCTCATTCTTGATGTTTTCTTCTTGTCTCTCTTGGAGGTCCTGTATTTCTTTCTAAGATTCTTCCTTAAGTCGGGCTTCCACTTCTCTCCTCTTCATAAACAGTGACTGATGAAGAGATTCCAGTCTCTCTTCATTTTCATGTTTCCTCTTGTGTCTTCTGTGACTCTTGAAATTCTTCAGATGTTTCCAAATGTTTCATCACAGGAGATGTTGCCATGTCATGAGGTTTGGGAGCATCAGATAATTTGAATGAAGTAGGAGAAACACTGGAGTGGTGTACTGTGGGGGCAGGTCCTCCAAAAACTTCTGCTCTTCCATGCACACAAAGCTGTTGATGGCTGAAGACCTGAACTCATTGTCTTCTTCTTGTAGATCACCCCAAATATCTCCATTATTCAACTGGAGGTTCGACCATAGTCCTGATACCTCATTGCCCGTCTCCATAGCAGTCTTCACCTTCTTTTTCATGAAACTTTTTGGTGTGCTGTCTTCTTCTTCACAGCTCACCTGCTCTGGCTCCTGGCACACAAGGATCTGGTGGTTTATCTCAAGTGAAGCAGGTGAAAGACTGGACTGATACTCTGTGGGAGTAGGGTCCTTCTTCGTCTCTAATAGAAGACTAAAAGCATCTTCTTCCTCATCTTCATCCTCTAAAATGTCATGAAGTTCTAGCGCTAGAGTTAGAGCAGTGACATATCCATAGAAACAAGCAGGTGATGGATCCTCTGGCAGAAGTTACACAGTGTACCTTTAAAATATCATTAGAAAATTATGACATAATGCAAAGAATAAAAATAATAATATAATACAATGCCAGGTATTCACTGTTGTCAATATTGCCGACCACTATGCTTATCAAATATTCAGTATAGAAAGAATGTTAAAATATTTGGAGCAAAATTCTGTCAGTTTTTGCCATCTCATTTGTGAAATGTATCCTGATGACTGCCACAGAGACTAATTAGGATCAAAAGAAAGCATCTTTGACTAAACAGGAGGAATTAACAACTGTCAACTTGAGTGGCACATAAATGATGAACAGGGTTTAGGTAAACAGATCTGCTAATGTGCACCCCCTACTGCCAATAAGTTCATCAGCAACATCATGTGAACTTCATTTTTCTGATGAAGAAAAACAATATATTATGTCAAAAGTAGACTCCTCTCTCATAGGAAGGATCTATATATTAGGGCTGTATTGTATTTACATTACAACAATTTATATGGAACACCAGCAGAAGGGGAAGTAAGTGAGTTAGCTATGTAAAAAGACAGATTAAACTCATGAGTCACAAGTTCAATCGGTTTAAATACTAAAAGGGCCCATATTATGCTGTTTTCTGGTCTATATTAAATGTTTCCTTCACACATGTTTAACACACAAATTCTGCAGAGTTAGTATTTAGAAAACAGTCCACCTTGTGATGCATACATCTTCACTTCCACAATCGTGGAAAATTTGATCCATTGCCAATCTCTACTGAACTAAAAGTAAAAGGTAGCTGTGAACTACCACTACATGACATCACAAGGTGGAAAAGGGCATTTTGGGCTTTCACATGCAAACAGGCTAATAATAAAGAGTTACTTAAACATGTGTAAATGAAACAAAACACATCTTTAGGTATGTTTTTGATGAAGAAACAACATTATAACATGGCTTTAAGATCACATGAATCAATTTTGCATAATATATGCCCTTTACATAAACTACTTTTATTTTGTACTGAAAATAAATTGTGTAAAACTGTGTTTATGATTATCACTGTGGTGTCAAGACCAGGTTGCAACTTCACTATGAAAACACTAATGCAAATAGAAGTAAGAAAAAATACTACAAAACAAAAAAAATACAATTCCCTATATTGTCCCTATACCCTAGTCTACCTGAGCTTTTCCTCCTCCCATTTATGGCGTCAGCTGGTATCCTCTTACATGACGCGTAATCAGAGAGGCACGAAGCATGACACCGCATCAACACTCACTGCTATCCCCTGTCCCTGCCTGCCTGCTGCTCTCCCAAACACCGCCACCACGCACCTGCCGTCAGGAGCACCATCAAATATGCATGCCCGGAGTCGTCAGCTAATGTGCACCTGCCACATTCTCTGGGATAGGTAGATAGATGGTGGGGCTGTTGAAATTCTAATCATTGTTGTTTGGGAGGGAACAATTGAGTAAAACTTTGGGGCATATCCTCAGGCAATGAATACAAACAATAGAAGGTGTTCTTTTAGTGGATTTTTAGTGGATTCTGTGTTGTGTGGGGTTTGCTAGTAGTCAAAAAGGCATTAGATGAGGAGTGATAAGTTGCTATTTGCATAATGGTACCGGAGATGATTTTCAACTAGTTAAGAATTGAGCTTAAATGGGGAAAAAAAAAATAGAACAAAAAACTCCAGCTAAGTACTGTATCTGATTTTTACTGTCTTAAAAACGTGAAAAACAAAACTAATTCACTTTAAATGGTTTGCAGTGGTCCAAAGTTGTTCCTCACTTACCTTATGCATTCTGAACATCATTATTCATTGTGATGAGTTTATAAGCATATTTCACAACTTTTAGAGGCCAGAGTTATGCTGTCAAGGCAAAGCTAACAGCAAAAAGTATGACAAAGTAATGCCTAGGTAGGTAATAATTACGTACAGACACAAAATTTTGCTTAAGGTAGGTACTCTTTGTGTGTGTGTGTGTGTGTGTGTGTGTGTGTGTGTGTGTGTGTGTGTGTGTGTGTGTGTGTGTATATATATATATATATATATATATATATAATTTTTGCTCGATTATTATAATATATTGTGATGTGTGAGTGAGCTACTTTGTCCAAATAATTTCCCTTGTGGATCAATAAAGTTTGTCTAGGTCATTGGGCAGAGCAAGTTGTCTAAGGATTAATATCAATAGGCTAAATGCTGTGAATAAACATATATCTTAATTAACTTATTAAGAATAATGGGAGTCTGTTTTAACCTACCATAGCAATCTTGAGCTATGACTGCAGAGAGGGTTGGAGGTTCATTAGCATACTTACAGCCTGAGGAAACGTTCACATAGCAAACGGTCACTAATTGTAAGGTGGTCGACTCTTAACATAAACAATAGCGATAATTATCTCTAAAATGAATACACGTTCTGCATTGGCTTTCTAACAGCAAAAGCAGTTTTGTATTGTTCCTGTTGCCACTTAGCCAGGCAAATCCAGACTGAATCCTGTGTATAGGATTCAGTCTGGTCACCACTCGCTCCCCTGTGTCTGGTTTGTTTATTTCAGAGAGACATGGGAAAGAGAGGAGCTCACTGGTCATTTATAATTTAGAAAGTAATCAAACTTCTCTCATCTCAGATTAACACCAATCATTGCTTCGCCTCCAAAAAACAAAAACAAATTATTATGATTATGATTATGATTATTTTTCATACAACCTACTACTGAATAAATGCAGATAAATGGGATATATGGAATATTCCAGGCAAAGCAGTCCATGGAGACAATCAGGTAGCAAACGCTCTACACGAAAAGCTACATAATGCATGTAAAGGCCCTATATTAGGCAACATTAACACTGTATAATGCTGTTACCTCATCACAAACATACACGGATTTGTGTTTTGTTTCATTCACACATGTTTGATGGATGCTCTGTTCCACCTTGTGATGTCAGGAAGTTTTCTTTAGTAGAGATTGAAAATTCCAGGGTTGAACTTACCTAAATGATTCTGGTAAAGAGTGTATGAAATAAAACACAGTAGAGCACTTCCTATTTCAACATCACATTCTTTTCCATTTGACAGAAGAACTCTGCCTAAATATGCAGGATTTGTGTGTTAAACGTGTGAATGAAACAAAACAACTCCAGGTACGTTTGTGATGAAACAACATTATAACATAGATCAGAAAATAGCGTAATATAGGCCCTTTAAGTATATACAAGCTATAAAACCGACCTAAAAGGGCTATTAAAATGCATAACCTTGTGTAATCCAAAATCCTTTAGGCATAATTAGGGCTGCCGACTCACTTGGCTTGGCTAATTCCTCAAGTGTGCTCACTGTTCTCCTCAGAGTTCCATGGTTCTGAACAATTAGAAAGCTGTATCCTTTTATTAATAGCAACCAAAGGAAATGAGCAAGTGGGTCACATCACATCGCAACCTGAGACATAAACAACAAAACAACATCAAAATGGATATGCAAATGTGTGCAGCGAAAATACACTCGTGAGGGGAGCAAGAAAAGTTTGTGGCACTGATTTTGACGGGCTTTTTAAAAGATCACAGTCTCCTTGTTGTCTTTACATGTGGCTGAGTCTTCTATGTGGGAGCGCAGAGGTTACAAAGGCAGAGAAGCAATGGGGAACAAAGCTTGGATAAAAAATAGTGTATCCATTTGCAATGCCACCTCGTGTGAGTTCAAGCCAGCCATTCAAATGCATGTATTGAAAAGTCGTATTCAAAGAGTGGAATGCTCAATATGTACACGGCATTTGACTCCATTGATAGAAACTTGTCAGGAGTAGGGATGTTGTAGTTATTTGGTTAATCGAAAAGATAGTAGGTCACAATATAATCGTAAGGACTACAAATATTGACAAGCCCATAATACTCTATTTTCTGATCTATGTTATAATATTGTTTCTTCGTCAAAACATACCTGGGGTTGTGTTTTGTTTCTTTCACACGTTTAAAACACAAACCCTACAAATTTAGGGAGTAATTCTCCCAATTAGAACACACTCTGTTCCAGCTTATGATGTCATCTGGTAATACAGAAGTGCCACTGTGTTTTTAAACTCCATACACCATCATTTGCATGATTTCATCCTTGCAATTGCCAGTGTCTACTAAACAAAAGGTAAAAGGTAGCTGTTAACTTAAAAACTACAACTTCATGACATCAAAAGGTGGAACAGAGCATTCTGAGCTTTGCAGATGCAGACAGCCCAATAATGTAGGATTAATCAAACATGTGTGAAATGTTTTTGAGGTGGTACCAGCATTCTAACATGGCTTATAGCTCATAAAAGTCAATTTTGTATAATATAGGACATAATATAGGACCAAGTTTGACAAGTTTTGAAGCAAAATGTAAATTCATTTCTGAAAGTAAATTAATTTACGACATGTTATCTTTACTTTATCAGTCAGAAAGATTTTTTTAAATGTATTTATTTATTTATTTAAGTTTATTTATGAGACAGGGACAGTGCACAATATGCATTAACCTTAACAGGAGAGATGCATTGTGCAGGTTGTAGCACTAGAGCTAATTTCCACCTGTAGTCCCTGCTGCATGTTTTTTAGGTTTGATGGGGGAAACTGGAGTGCCCGGAGGAAACCCACCCAGACACGGGGAGAACATGCAAACTCAGAAAGGCCCAGGGATCGAATCCGGAACCTTCTTGCTGTGAAGCATAAGTTCTAGCACTCAGCCACCGTGCTCCCATTTCATAAAACTAGTGACAGGAAAGTTATGCCTTAGGGAAATCAGGAGTTCCCAGAAGAAACCCACCCAAACACGGAGTAAAACATGCAAACTCAGCCACCGCCTTATGACCTGCTATATATATTGTGACATCGCTGGTCAGGAGCTATGGAACGCATTTCAAGCTAAAATCATGGTCAGCAGTACCTAATCAAGGGAACTGTCAGTGGCCCATGTTTTAGATCACTGAGGAATGCACACAAATTCTTCCCCACACACAAGTGAACCTGCAGCCCGATGCAAAAAGAGTTCTGACACTGCGGGTTTAGTGATAATGATTCCATCACATTGATTACTTTCAAGGCTCTATACTGCTCCTATGCAAAGTGGGTGGTGAAAAAGGCAAATGCATTGTTGTCCTTGCACAGAAATTGATGAAACGGTTTCATGGGTAATCAGTATGCAGGAGATAAGAGTGAAAGATCCAGGCCAAATGGGGACAGTGGTTAAGAAATCCAAAGAGTTGCATGCCTTGTCTGCTTACGTTAACAGTCGAACAGGAAACTTTGAAAAAAAAAGTCATAGAAAAAGTGAATGAAAAATATCTGCAGTGTCCTGAAATGACAAAAAGTTTTTCTGTTGTTGGTTACAATGTCAAGGACACTTCAACGTTACGGATGGAAACAAGAAAAACTAAAAGTCAAATAAGTATACATGAGTGGAATGACATATACACTGAAAACTGTAGGACTAAAACAATATACCCGGGCAAGCTTGCATCACTGGCCTTCATAGTTATCAATAGCCAAACCCAGGAGGACTATACTAAACCTCTTGTGTGGGAGCATAGGCAGACTGGAGGAAATAATACTACCAAAATATGAGTGCTTGACAGTAGATAAAGTTTTCCTTCCTCAGGCCTCCAGAGTTTCCCAGCACAGTGTGTATCCTGCACGATTCCATAGAAATAGAAAGTTAAAACCATACTTCGGAACATAGGTACGTTTTATGTTACACAGTGGAAGACTACAGACAAAGGAACAACATTTCCATGGAAACAAGGAGAAGGAGACTAACTGAGCCAAAGAAGTCAGGTTTGTGGAGATGTTTTTCATTTTGAGTTTCGAAGTTGCAGACAAACTAATAATAAAGAGTTACGCAAAGATGTGTGAATGAAACAAAACACAACTCCAGGTATGTTTTTGATGAGGTAACAGCGTTATAACATGGCTTAAAGCTCAATTTTGTGTAATACAGAATCTTTAAGAATGTTGAGTTGAAATCATTATCAAAAATCTACAGACTTAATCAAGAAGCATGAACTCGACCTAAAACCACAAAACTTTTTAGACTTGAAGAACTTTGAGAAGACAAAAATTGGTTCTAACATGGATAATCCAAAGCACTCCGGTCTTATCCATTCATTCCCAAACCGCTGTGCTAAAGTCCATCCCTCTACAGTCCATCCCTCTATCAAAAACCATAGACTCAACATTATGGCAGTTCCCAAATTCCATTCTTGCTATTGTAACTCTATAACAGCCACAGCAGATCCGGTCTTTCAAAAAAACTTGTCCAAAAAAATCTCTCCTACTCTTTCATCAAAGTAATTTCCTCTTTTCAAATTGGGTTTTCTCATTTTTATTTTTTATTTTTTACTTTCGGCAGGCAGCTCATACACTGCTTCATTACCGAAGCAACAAGGCGGATCCTGCTCACTGACATTTAGTCTCCAAAGCCATTCTTACCTGCCACTCCACTCAATCGCTTATGCCTTCCCATGGATTCATCTGCAAAAGACCTTTCTTAGCAACTGATAAACCAAAAAATTCTCATCCCAGACTGAAAATCTCTCTAGAAACGATAAGTGATATGAAATGGTTGAGTGAGCTAGTCTGTTGCGTCAGTGCGGAACAGCTTTATTAGAATCAGAGGCGAAGAGGGACCAATGACTTGCACTCAAAAAAAAAAAAAAAGAAAAAAGCTAATTATTTGACATTTCAAGCTGTGTCGAGCAAAATGTCAAATGATTAGAAAGTAGGGACAAAGAAACAAAGAGAGACAAGTACTGGATAGAAGGACCTCATCTATTATTGTTTAGAAAAAGAAAAAAAATAAAGGGGATGAACCCAATTTTTTTAATGATGGGGTATTTTACTTCTATGGGGTATTAACTGCAAACACATAACATATTTTGATCACCATTTTACCTTTATTAACATTATTGTTTTGAAAATGCTATATTTTTGCAGAAAACAACATATTAACACTTATAAGGTTCATTTTTGATTCTGACCCTTTGAGTCTGCTGTCCCTTTGCTCCCTGTGTTAAGTCGCTCCCCCTTCAGAGCACTACCCCAACACAATCAGCACGCGTCCCGCTAATGAAACTCCTCCATATCGCAACAGGTTTGTCTAGTCACTGGGTACAATTTTATATCCTGTTTTTATATTTATGGAGAATTGTTGCGTGGGTGACGTAGGCTTATGGGCTGAGCATTTGGACAGAGTCTTACAGCTAACCGTAAGGAGGGTTCGAATAGTGCCGAGAGAGATATATACAGATTTATAAAGTAGCTCTTGAGTTCAAAATAAGACTGCTGTCGGCTGTTTGCTGTCTGCATCTAATTATAAAGCGTTTCATTGTCTGCAGATTAGGAAGTACTGTTAGCATGCTAGTTATTGTTAGCATTACAGTGATGGGAAAACTCTGAAAGTTGTGAAACCTGCTTATGAACTCATTGCAGTGGGTAACTAAGATGCTTGGAATATATTAGGAAAGTGAGGAATACGTTTAAACTACTGCATATTGTTAAAAATGTTAAAGTTCTGTTTTTTCATGTTTTTAAGACAATAAAAATCTGATATGAGCTCTTTTGTCATAAAAGCTTATGCATTAATGTGATGTTCAATGTTGGTGACCTTTTCAATACAGCAGCTTCAAGTAAATTTCATCTTAGCAGAGAATTCTTACAAGGCACTTAGAAAATGCTTCAAACTAGTACTGTATTTTCATTCATCAAAGAGCTTGATATCAGATTTTATTGGCTAATTTTGACTTTTTTAGGTAATTTTGTGAGCATTGGTCTGATAAATTACCCCCATGAGAAATAAATTGGCTTGAAATTAGAGGATTGACTTGGCTGCCAATCAGCAACAAATATTTTTCTGACTACTACCACTTACTCACCACATTTAAATAGGTGAGGTAGTGCCCTTTTGCTGGACTGGGGCTTATGCTGCACTGAAGTTTTCAAACAAAGTCAAGTAAACTAAATATACGTCTATGTAACTGACAAAATAGAGGGAAGTATGTAAAATCCCTCAGTCGTCCAGGTAGAATCCATGGCAAAAAAAAGGAGAAAATTTAATTTGTCAACTGGACATAGTTTATTTGGTTGAATACGTTTCGCAGCTCATCCAAGCTGCTTCTGACCAGAACTGAAGAAGCAGCTTGGATGAGCTGCGAAACGTATTCAACCAAATAAACTATGTCCAGTTGACAAATTAAATTTTCTCCTTTTTTTTGCCACAAAATAGAGGGAAGTGAATCAATGAGACCTTCTAGTAGAAAATTAAGTGCTTCTCGAGGACCTGTAAATAACATTGAAATACCATAATATCCTCTTCTTGTGTACTATACTAGAGAGATATATTGGTTAAGTGATATATAACGGTTGGTCAATATATGCACTTTTTAGTGAATCAGGTATTGTCCTTAAATCTCCAGCACAGGCTGATATTTTCTTATGGCCAACCTGCTGTCTAAAGAATACACATGAAGCTTTATTTGAACACTTGAATACATACAATACATACACACAATATATAACTGCGCAAAACATAACCACACTGCTCTAATGAAGGTTTCTGGTAAAAAAAAAAAAAAAAAAAAAGTTTGTAATAAATTCAAATTACATGATTTGGCAAAATAATCCATATTAGCCCAAAAATATCGGCAGAGCTCATTGGCCATTGGTTAATTTGGATTCTAATCAATTGGCATCTGTATCAGCCATTAAAAAACCCATACTGGTTGATCTCTATTATTAACGTAAAAGTTCTATTAGAAAAAGTTGGTCTTAACTGGAGTTTTAAGGTTGAGAGCCAATATATCAACGCAATACATACTAATACTTGAATATTGACAATTGATTTGAGTAGAAGAAGAGGCTGTCCAAAGCCTCAATGGATTTCAAAAGCTAAGCAGGGCTGTGTCTGGTTAATACTTGGATGGGAGACCGCTGAGAATACCAGGTGCCACAGTGAGGCGCCAATGGCAAAAACTGTTGTGTTTTTAGGCAAGACACTTCACCCAAATTGCTTGGTATGAATGGTGTGTGAGTGATTGGTAGGGGTTGGAGGGGCTGATAGCGCAGATTGGCAGCCTCACCTGGCCACCATCGAGCACAGAGTGAATGAACAATGCACAAAATTGAAAACCGCATTATTGTTATCTGTTTTATTAAATGCCTGGAACTCGTTTGCTATGATCAGGAATATTCTATTAATTTTTTCCCCTTTCAGCCTCTACACTGTCCAGCATGTATTTATTCCATATTTAAAGGTCACACTTCTGACTAATCCATTGAATGGCAGGCCTGGCTGGATGTAGATGAACACAGTGGGAGAGCAAATAGGGATGCTGTACAATTCCCAGTAGAATTAATGTAGTTTTATTGTGTGTAGTTCCGGCTGTGGCAGGGCCTGGAGCAGTGAGGGTCAAGCCAGCAAACATTGGCATGAGGGGACAGAGGCGGACAAAGGGCAGATGTCCACTGTGCTCTGTGCCAGGTAATGGCTCTCCCAGGCAAACAGCAGGGCAAACAGCAGCACTGGCCAGCCACATGAGGACTCACTGGGGGGAGAAGGAGCTCAGGCTGGACTGGGGAGCAGGTCAAGTGTGCCTGCTCCTCTGTATAAAGTAAAGTGGGTGGTTTCTGTCCTTTGGCGGCTGGATTTGGAAGGTTTCGAAGTCCAGGGATGTTAAAAAATATTTTACTAAAAGCATATTTGTTATAATGTTTTCTTACATTGGCAAATAGCAACTTATTTTTACATTCATACAGAAGTCCAATATAAAGCAACACTGCAAAACCTTCTGGCTATGGCATGTCACCTGTATGATTTCATGAAAATAGTAAGGTATGTTTTTATTTTTATTTTTTCAGTCCAAATAAAAACATCAAAAATAATTGCTTTTATTTCAATCTTTTTTGTGTTAAAATAATAATAATAATAACGCAGTGGGGCTTGTCAACACTGACAAAGAGACCTTGGATAACCTTTGCTCTATAGCGGCACTCAACAGCTGTGTACCATAAAAAATACATTAGGAAATGATTTATATGACATCTTTCTTCTTCACTTCTTGTTAATTGTTGTCACGATAATGCCTTCAAATCTTTTTTAACAGTCTTGGCGGAAACCAATATTTTTCTTCCTCAAGAGAAACGATGGAGCAATAAAAGCCCGCGCTGTGAGCCAAAGGTACTTTTTTAAACTAACTAAATCAGAAAACACATGTGATTGAACTGTGTGGCTTTGACATGGCTCACAGCATGGAGGCCGGAAAACTTTTCTAAACTGAACCCTGAGTGCACAGTGGTTTGAGCTGTCAGTCTGCTGCTCTGACATGAAGAGGTTTCCAGACTGTGCACTGTGGAAATCACTGCACTTTAAAAAGGTAGTTTAGCCAAATTGCTGCTATTGATTTCATTAAGTTTGAAGAGATTTGATTAGCCAGGTCCTTAACAGCGATTTCTTTATTTCTTAGGACTATTTGTGCTGGTTGCAGCTTTTGGGTCATCCTCTGACAATTGTATTTTTATCTGTTTGCAAGTTCAGTGGAAGCTAATCTTCGCCCTGATGTTATTGACATATTTCTTGTTGCTAACACGATTAAAGCATGGTTTAAATAACTTTCTTCAATCCACTTAAGAGGTATTGAATTAGCAATATTATCAAACCTGTTTTGAAGTAAACCATTTCATTAACAAAATGTAATCTTTCAAACAAGAGCATTGAGGCATTTCTGGACACACTGGTGCAAGATACAGTATATCACACTCAAATTGAAACTGCAATGTGAATATGTACTGTGATTATTTAGCCAACACGATTTCCTTTGCCAACAACAAATTATCCAAACAAATTGTCCAAAAATATGATTCTCGTACCTCTACAAACATGCTCGGTAATGCATGGGATTATTTTATTCAGATTTCAGTTTTCTCTCAAATATTAATGCCATTGGATTTCAAAACTGAATTGTAATTGGAATGCACTTCCAAAAGCGCTCATCTGGTATATCGTTTGTGTATTTGCTGTGGGATACTGTGGAGACCATTTCCGAATGAATTGCAAATATACAATCTCTCATTTTTGTCAGTATCACCCACACCCCACTAAACTTGCTTCAACTTAATAATTTTGTTGATTACTGCTGTACCAGTTAGCTTCTAAACGGTACAATTCTCTTTTTCTCTAGCTCCTATTAGTGTTGTCATGATACTAAAACTTTAAACTCACTTTTGAAGGAATAGACTCAATACTCACTCACTCAATTGCACTTTCTATAATATTACCAAGTGGTCTTATATCTGTGTAATCCCTCAGTCATCCAAATTTCTTTAGTTCCTTGTGGTCTTACACTTGTTCTGATACAGCTCAAGATCATCCTAAAGCTATTTGTTTGTTTTTTTGTTTGTATTTATTTATTAAAGGGACAATGCATATTAAAAGACAAGATAATGTAAAAGAAATACATGTACTTGTAAATATGCAGGATTGTAGCCAAAGCTCCGCTCCGTCCTTAGTCCCCTGCTGGACCAAGGCCAGCCACGTAACCGTAAATGCAGCCAATTCATAAAACATAATAAAAGATACAATAACAGCTTCCACATGCTCACTCTTACACCCTAAAACACACTCATACATTCTAAAACGCAGGTGTACAAATGTACAACATTATTATTCAGAAAAGGTTCATTTCTCTCCTGTAAACGTGATATTTGCAGTATTGCTACCTAGTCAAATACGTATATAAACTTACAATACTGGTTTTAGCATTGATTCGTATCAGATTTTTGATACTAATGACAACCCTAGTGCCAATCATAGCGAATCCCTGGGCACTGCTTGGCTATCTGGCCTTGTTCTTACCAATACATCCCCAGCAAAATGTCCGGTGAGTCTACTCCCTGTCTTGTGAGGGAAAGCTCTTGATGGATGCCCAGATAGACAGCAGTGTTTGCCATGTCCTCCAGTGTTTGGCAGCCCAGAATGCAATCAGAGTACGCCCCCCACCCCACCCCACCCCTCTCTCTCTCTCTCTCTCTCTCTCTCCCTTTCTCTCTCTCTCTCTCCCTTTCTCTCCGTCTCTACTTACAAATCATCGGACCCTGTAGACAGTCCGCTTCTGGGCGCTCCTCACTGTAATTGCACTTATTTTGGAGGTTGATTAGAACTTGCAGGGGAGAGTTGGGTCAGTTAAGATGAAATGCAAATGGAGGACGAGCGGAGGAGAGAGCGTGGGGGGGGGGGGGGGGGGGGGGGGGCGGTTTAAATCATGAGTGGCTGATAACGAAGAGAGAGAGAGAGAGAAGATAACGAGGGGAAGAGGGAGATAAAGAGAGGGAGGGAATAAGAGAAGGAATGAGAAAGACATAGAAAGAGGGAGGGGGCGAGCGAAAGAGAGGAGGGGGAGAGGGAGAGAGAGAAAGCGGCTGAGAGAAAGAGAGAGAAAGGGAATGAGAGAGAGGGCAAAAGAGAGAGGAAAGAAGAAAGAGGAGTGGAAGAAGAGGGGGGAGAGGAAATGACTGAAAGAAAGGGAAGGAGGGAGGTAGAGAAGGAAAGAGGGAACTACAAAAGGACAGAAAGCGAGAGAGAGAGACAGAATGACAACAGGAAAGAGAGGGGAGAGGGAGGGAGATAGACAGAAAAAGAGAGAGAGGAGAGAGAAGGAAGGAGATAGTGAGAGAGGAGAGGAAGAAAGGAGAGGAAATGAGAGAGAGAGAAAGGGAAGAGAACGACAAAAGGCAAAAGGGGGAGAGGAACAGACAGACAGAGAGGGAGATGAAAGGAAATGACAGAGAGAAAGGGAAGGAGAGATAGAGGGAGAGAGAGAATGACAAAAGAAAAAGAGAGAGAGGGAAAGAAAGACGGAGAGATGTTGCGATTGCTTTCATGCAGACACCCCAGCAGGAGAGGCAGCCTGCTCAGTCTTCCATCCCCTCCATCCCTCTCTCTGGATGGGGTTAACTACGCAGGCGGGAGGGACACAGGTTGCAATCACAAATTCAGAGAGCACTTGACCACGGACGATCCCACGGACAGAAGTGGAAGTACGGCAAGCAGATCATCCTTACCAAGAAGACCCCTCTCTTCCCCTCTCCCCCTCTCCGCCTCCCGGGGTTCCTATAGCCTGATTACAGCACACTGGCAGATTAAAAGACCTCCCCATGTGATTACCCTATCCCTTCAGCACTTTGGTTCAACGCGTTTTCTCTCTCTTTTTTTTTTTTTTTTTTCTTCCTTTCAGCAGTCTCCAACAAGGTCCACACAGAGGATCCATGCTTTATGAATGCGAAGGCTATTGCGGATATGTGGCTCAATGGTAGCGCTGTAGAGCCATTTGGGAAAAATATCCAGCGGCAATTTTTCAGACAAGAATTTCGATAGATTTGCGAATTATGTTTTTTTGGGATCCTGTGCAAAGTTCAGATGTGTCTAGAAGAATTGAGAAAAAAAGACTAAAATATCGACTGGAAAACTAATACAAGAATCACATTTCAGAATATCTGTACAGATCTGATCTAAACTACAGAGTTTTTATGCAGAATAAGACCCGGTATGTTATTTGCTAATTGTGTCCATTCAAGCTGCACATTTTGATTAGTTTGTGATTGATTGTGCAGAACGAAGAAGAGCTACAGAACACGAGCAAAAAGAGTTCCACTACATTGCAAAAAGCAATATCTATAGCTAAGTTAAAATGACTTTAAGAACATTTTTACACTTATCTGAGTAGATTCAACTAGACAAGTAAAAATATCTACCAGTGCAGTAAGTGTTTTTTCTTAATTCAAGCAATATAAAATTTAGTGTCTTATTTTAAGAGAAAAGAGTTTTTACACCCACTTTACTGTTCCATTGGTAGATAATTTTACTTGTCAAGTGAAATGAACTCAAATAATGAGAAAATAAAACTTAAAGGTGCATTGTGTAACTTTGTAACTGGTGGAGGGTCCATCAAACGCTTTTCTCCATGGAGATGTTATTGCTTTGTCTGGAATGTTTCACAGTATCATATTAAACCTTTCTATCTTCATGGAGACCAAACCAAACCAAGTTACAGGTCAGATCTGTGGAGAGCCAGCTCTGCTCACATTCAGAATGCCTCTTTCTGTATCGGCATTCGGTATTTCTGAGCTATAAAAAGCACCAGTAATTAAATAATTGTAAGTTAGAACTGTTTAATGTCATGTGGAACTGTGGAAGTTTTCAGGTAGAACAATGACATCCGTAGAAACAAGCAGGTGATGGACCCCCAACCAACAAGTTACATAGTGCACCTTTAACTTGGCTAGATTTCAGTTTTTGTAGTGTAAACAAGACAACAACTTTAAATTAATTAGTTAATGTTGACAAATACCATTTTATTATCTCCTGAAAATCTCCTAAATGCACCAAGGTGTAAAGGCGGATCTCTTCTGTTTAATGCAATGAGGTAACTTTGGCCTACAGAAAATATAGGTCAGGTCCACTCCTAATTGTCCAGTAAACCACACTGACCACACTGAATAATGCAGAGGCAGTCCAGGGGCAGTACTTACAGATAAGAGAGCGAAGAAGAATGAAGGTCACTCACCTAGTTTGCCCATTAAACGACATTAACAGCATTTAAACTACGAAAACTACACTACCTGAATATAATAATGAGAACGTTAGGTACATTAAAACAGTATGATGTCCTGATGCAGCTATAGTGTTCAAACTGAAAACATATATTGAATCAGATAAGGCTATTGGTATCCGCTCCATTACTGGAAAATTAATGGATCTCTGGATATTGATCCGAATTCAGTTGCTAATTTCCAGTTGCATAAAAAGACCGGGGATGGTGCTAGCACTGTTTTTATTCTGTTTAGTACTCCTTTTTTTATTTGTTTTTATTATTTTTATTCATTGATCTATTGTTTTTATTAGATCCTTTTGTTTGGAACATAATTCTGCTGACTTTTAGAGTTATTTTACATTGCTATGTGAAGCACTTGTTGGATTAGATTGTATCATTTGCAAAAGCTGATCAGGATAGCTTGGGTCAAAGTTCATGGTTTAAGGGCTTGTAGTGCATCATTGGATGTTGTATTCAAACATATGGAGACCCTACATATTGCAATATCACAATAATAACAAGTTGGTCATGTGACATCACCCCTCCCCTCCCACCAATTACACAGATAAACCCCCTTTCCTCCTTCATATCTCTTCCCATAGCCTGATTACTACACAGTATCAGATTAGTACTCCCTGCCCCCACCACCTCACCCCTCACCTCATACCCACACAGACTGCACATCTGGCCCCCTAATCAGACAATCCCTACACCAGGCAAAGCATTGTGGGTCATGGGGGTGAATGTGCAGATGAAGAGAGGAGGATGTAAGAGTCAGACAGTATGTAGTTACTGTGTCTGTTTTTTTATAGCAACTTTAGCTTCTTTTTTTGGGCAGTCACTTGAAAATTGTGAGAGTTGCAGGCTACCGAGTGGCACATGTCATAAAAGAGATGATTTTTATTCTTTTCCAGTTTGGTTTCACGTTAATAGTCAGTAATGATCATATACAATCTATAGAAAGGATTGAAAAAACAAGCTGGTGCATTGTGTAACTTTTCTGGTGGAGGGCCTGTCATATATTTTTCTACATGAAGATGTTATTGCTTTGTCTCTAATGTTTCACAGTATGGTATTAAACCTTTCTATCTTCACGGAGACTAAAGCAGAAGTTACAGGTCAGATCTGTGGAGAGGCGGCCCCACTCACAGTCAGAATGCCTGTTTTTCTAAGTTTTTTTGAGCTATAAAACCACTTGTAATTTAATAAGTAAGGTAGAGCTGTTTAATGTCATACTGTGGAACATTCCAGGCAGAGCAATGACATACAGTTACATAATGCACAGTTATTGATGTTAAATATACTAAATAAGCTTTATTTTTCAGATCTTGGTCACGTGCTCTCTGAAAATCTGGCAACTCTGAGTGTGTGGAAAAGGTCAGGGTGAAGTCACATGTCCAAGTGTAGCGGCTGGAGCAGAGTCTAATCCATACCTCACAATACAGGCCCATGATAACGGATAACTGCAGATGTGATGTGAAACGCCCACTGGATTTACAGAGGAAGGGATTGAGTGCATCTGTGCAGTGGAGCGCCGGATTAAAGTTTTTATTACCATTTGTTTGACTGCTCAATATAACAGAGGCATACAAGGAAGCTAGAAGATGTACACAGATGGGATTACAGGAAGGATTTGTGTAACTTTTACGTATTTGGAGGCAGTACTGCTTACTTTGGGTCTCATATTTGTAGCTCTTTTAAGATTTAAGACTATAAAAATCTGGCAAGTTCAAAGGAATTCTTGACTACAGATACTATAGATATACTGTCAGCTAGGGGGTAATGTACTTCTATGGAGAATCCCAAACCCATACAGGTGACATGATAAAACGATGCATATAAATGTACTAATTGTGTTACAAAAGCAAAATAAATAGACCAGTCACTGTCAATACTCCAGCTCCAGTGGCATGGTGGCACATGGCTAACACTCTCGCCTTACAGCAAGACGGTTCCGGGTTCGATTCCCAGGCCTTTCTGTGCAAAAAATATGTCCAATAAGTAAAATTCTCCAGCTAAGTTAGACCTGACCAAGACTAGCTCAAGATCTGGAGATGGGTCTGCGAGCACGGCACTGCAGCACCCACTGTTAGGGCTGAACGATTTGGGAAAAATATTTAATTACGACTTTTCTGAGCATTGCAATTTATGTTTTAATAATAGGATTCTGGTACAAGTTCACATTTAAACACACCCATAAGAATTGGCAAAAAGAAATATGAACTGACCATGTATCACATTTCAGAACATAAACGTACAAACTAAACTAGGGGGTTAGCAGTTTTTATGCAGAATAAGACAGGATATTTTGTCGTTTGTGGCAGAAATAATGGTACTTCCAAAAATTACAGCATTTGCTATTTGTGTCCTTTGAAATTGCGATTTTGATTCCATTGTTATTAACCTTGCAGCTCTACCCACTCCTCCTGACAGGCTGCCCCAGTGGCTTTAAGAGATGGTTCAAATGGAGAGGACAATTTTCCCTACGGGGACAATAAAGTGTACCATAACCTTTAACTAGCTACATCACTCTTCTTCTGTCTGCTGTACAAATAAATCCCAATATTTTTTGTCGACGCCATCAACTGATTAATGATTAATCAAATTAGCAAACAAAGTCTTACCGCCCTATTTTTTACCGTGCAAAACTTTTATTGTTCCTTCATAAATGTGGAAATGGAGATAACAATTTCCTTACTATTTGTTATAAAGTCTAATGTAATGTTAAAGGTGCACTGTGTAGTTTTCTGGAGGGGGTTCCGCTACCTGCTTGTGTTCATGGAGATATTACTGTTTTGCCTTGATTATTCCACAGTCTGTAACTAGATTTAGTAATCACAATGGAGACAAGTTGGTCAGATCTATGAAGAAGCAAGCGTGCACATCTTAATAATTCATCTTTTTTCCAGGTATTTTTGAGCTATATAACACCTTACATAGTGCACCTTTAAGATATTTGATCCTCCAACCTTCTGGTTAAAGGCCAAATACTACACTAAACAACAGCACCACTACCACCACCACTCATTATTATGCAAATGTCCTAATTAAAATTATAAACCAAATTAAAGACTAATGACTCATGGCCCATTACCGTGTCTAGAAGCAGAACAACAGCTTTTATTATGAGGTGAGACCGAATGGTGAAAAACATGTGTGATAAATCCAAATGAATCGCAGCAAGTGCATCATAACAGCTACATTGTTAGCAAGTTGAAGGTAACATAAAAGTAATAGACTATTAAACTGGGCTCTCCCTCTCTTCAGCGCTGGAGTAATGGTGGTGTGGATAAATGCCTGCTGATATCATCTGCACCGGAATAAATCAGGGCCCCGACAGCAGGGGGGGCCGGGCACTCAGACACTATGTGGGATTGTTAGAGCCAAATCAATGGTGTAGTTAATCACAAGGAATTAGTCACACAACCCAGGTCCAAGTAGGTTACAGTCAGGGTTTAACGTTAACGCTGGCCAACTGGTCAAATGTATGTGGGGAGATTAGGGCTAATGCTGGAAAAACTTTTGGCCACTCTATAGCCATTCTGATTATGATGAGGTTTGTAACTGGATTAAATGTGTGCTGTGTGGAAATAAAAACTAAAAAGTTAATCCTTTTTTATTATGTTAAATTTATGAAATAGAAATAAAAATAGTTACTTAATGCTGGTCAAACTTTTAGCCACTCAAGTCAATCTGTGTGTCGATGCTATAAAAAATAAAAATGAATGAATAATAGTAATAATAATAAAGTTACTTCCTTTAATTGTTAAATTTAAGAAAAATAAAAATAAGAATGAATTCCTTTTTATTATGTTCAATTCATGAAATATTCACAAATCTGTACCAAAGCAGCAAATAATTTGAAGATGTACTACTTTTCCGGTAGACGGTTCTGCCGCTAGTCTCCATGTTGATGGAAATGTTAGTTGACTGTAATTTTCCACAGTAAGGCATTACACTTATCTATCTCCAATGTTACCATCAGGGCAAGTTACAGGTCCAATCTGCGGAGAAGTGAGTAAGAATGCATTTTAAGGTGCATTTTTAACAATAAAACACATGTATTGAATGTGGGATATTATGTACGTTTAATGCCATTATGTGGAGCACCCAAGGCGATGCAGTAACAGCTCCATGGAGATAAGCAGGTGGCAAACAGTCCACCAGAAATGTTACTTAGTGCACCTTTAATACCAAATCTTGTTCAATAATGAAAACGTTCAATAATAAGGGGGAAAAATGCCTTTGCAAGTGCCCATTCACATCACAATCTACAGAAAATCAAAACGCTTAAGGCCAGACAGAAATGCATGTTGTTTTTGCACACAGTCAATGAATAAATATTACATTGCATGGCTCCAATCATACACTGTAAACAGTTGAAGCTGTTGCTAACAGCGCTAGCTATTAATGCATATAAAGTAATACTTTTCATCATAAATAATTCAGTATGTTTAATGTGCTTGTATGGCATCCCTTCCTGATTCAAATTCTGGTGGCTAGGATAATTGTTTCAGGTCATATTGAAAATAAAGAACATTCGAAAGGGCTCATAAAC
The DNA here is from genome assembly GCA_029959045.1 of Taenioides sp. WSHXM2023. Taxonomy (NCBI): domain Eukaryota; kingdom Metazoa; phylum Chordata; class Actinopteri; order Gobiiformes; family Gobiidae; genus Taenioides; species Taenioides sp. WSHXM2023. Next base: position 23,188,166 of record CM057094.1, read on the forward strand.
TTGCAGGCTTCACTGGTTAGGTCCTTTTGAAATGAAGCAATAATGTAACAGTAATGTAATGTCATAGTCACTGTGATGGAGGGAGGAGGAAGAGTCGCTGTGATGGAGGAAGAAAGAAGAGGACATGAAAGGATGACACAGAGTAAGGATTAATCATGTAAAATTAATGTGGCCAGAAGGTGGTAAGGGCAGATGAACAGACAGGTACAAAGGAGTAGCAAAAGTAGCAAGAGACCAGCCACTTCTGATTAGGTGTAATAACTAGTGCTAGAGATGAAAGAATCAAATAAAATAAAAGTATGTCTGATGTAGTTTTACTTTAAAGTGAGAAATTGTTTCGTAATGGTTCATTAAAGATGGGTGATGCCTGAACTGAAGATACTACAGTACAGCATATTACACAAAATGTTTTCTTGTCAGTATTAAGTCATGTTATCTACATCTCCAAAGCTGCTCTGTTCAATTGATAATTCCAGGACTGAAATTATACAAATGATTCTAGAGAAGGTGCATGGAGTTTAAAAAGTGTTAAACCTTTGTGAATGAAACAAAACACAACTCCAGGTCTGTTTTGGTGAGGAAACAACATTATAACAGACCAGAAAATAGCGTAATATGGGACCTTTAATATGTAACCTTTCTATAATAATAACAGAAACACCGTATTAATATAGCCAAGGTGGGTGAAGTGTCTTGCCTAAGAAAACAACAACAGAAATTGGTCTTAGCTTTGGATCAAGTGTCAGAGCTCCTTGACATTTTTAAAGTGTGCTCTGGGAACTTCATTTAGATTTGAAAACAAACTGCAAATCTACTCAGAATCACCAATCAATATTTGGAAGAAAATACAATATTTTTCTTTCTTTCTAAATTTCTAGTGTTAGGATTTAAACTGTGTATAGATTCTACCAAGCTTTCTTCTCCGCTTGTGAAATATAACAATAGACACATTTATAGTTCTATTGGAAGGCACAAAACTAATGAATACTTCCTGTTCTTATTCTGAATTCACACAGAGAATATTAATGAAGTGATGCGGCTTCTGATTGTGCTTTTCAATTCAATTTACAATAACGATATTATTATAACATAGTGGGGTGAGTATGCTACCGCCAATAAGAAGATGTGGAGTTTGAACCTCCGTCAAGTGCATATTGCTGTTGTGTCCTTGCAACATAACCTGAAATCTGTCTAATTCATTTACAGTGTGGCTGGCACCTGTCATAAAAATAAATAAATTACCAATGCAATGAGAAAGGAGTAGCCAAAAGATTGTAATCTAAATTGTAAAACAGTTACACAGTTTTAAGATTGTCTGAAAACTCCAGAAAAAATACAAAATGGATTTAAACAGCAAATTTTCAGGAGCCTGTGATCAATACAAGGTTCATGGTCCTGTTTAGGGGTTTGATTTTCAACAAAAAGGTGAACTTTTTGTTAAAAAAAACTTTAAAAACTGTTGGTTAATTCTAGCTAGCTTGTGACTAATTGTGTAAACTTCAGACAGAGCAGTGCCTACAGCCTACAGCCCAGGGAATGTTAATAACATGAGCTGCAAAGTATCAGTAGTGATGGTTAAATATTCCTTCGGCCACAGCTTCCCTGGAGTAGACTGCCAATCTGCACCTTTGCATCAGGAGGTGCACATTAGCAAGCTAGTTGTTAGTAGCTAGTTATTGTTAGATTTACCGCCACTGCAAAACTCTGCATTGGTCTCAACTCAAACTCTTTATGGTGAATAATTAGGATGCATAAAGTAAGTGAAAAATAACTTTAAACCAAGGCAAACCACATTTCACATTTTTAAGACAGTAAAAATCAGATACGGCTCCTTTAAACATAACAGACTCCAAAGCCACTGATATTAGAATTACATGGTTAGTACAAATAATACAGTATACAACCCCTACTGCATATTGCCAGCTAAATGACCATCTATTTGTTATATACTATACAGGATGTTAAATGGACTGGTAAAATCAATGCAGCTTTCACAACTGATTTTGGCTTCAGTTTTTCATTTCAGTTTGAAGGACAGCAAATCATCTGGCAGCGCCCTGGGCCAAAAGTGTCTCCTCTGTACAGGCTTCGAGAAGAAAAGATGGTGTCAGAGAGCGCAAGCCACGATGATTCTGAAATGTCTCACAATAAAGGTTTGAATGTCCCATAACACAAAGAAGTTATGTTCATTACGGTACTGGAGTAGTGGCTTCAAGTGGAACTAGACGTTAAAGCTCTTTTTTCGCAACTAAGCTGTGTATATGGTGTTTTAATTTCATTATTTAGTGTTCATGGGATTTTTGGCGATTTTAGTGCAAACTAGGAACATTTTCAGTTAACCGTCTTGTGTTTTGCTGCTTTCAGTGTCCACAGCAATTTCAAGTAGTTGGTGACATCATGCAACACTGCCCTGATTACAGGTGTTTCTGGTTACAAACATCTGGCTACAGGGGCGGAGTTTGAAGTGTGGATACGTGTTAGACCAATCACATTTGTCCTTCCTCCAGACCCCGCCCCTCTTCTCTAGCAGCTATATTTGAAATTTGTCTTTTGGCAGTTTTCCTTGTACTTAATAATAAATATAACTTATGTAAATCATAATTTTACATTTTGTTCATTGTAAACTGCAAAATTGATCTATAATGGCTTGGTAATTGAAATGAGAGCACTGGCTTTCTTTTTAAAAGTGAAAAGTGTGACAAGCCCCACACCTCATCATACTGTAATATCACTGCAGCAAGAAGTGAAAACTGTTAAAATGAAACCTACGTGAAACCCACATATAGTAGGTGTAGAATTTGTAACTAAATGCTTAATACATTTCAATACATTATTATAGGGAAGTGGGAGGATATAAGGGATAGATGAAAACAGAACATTTCTGAGCACTCAAGCTCCATATGCAGGACAATACAGGATTACTCAAACTCTAGTCTATTTTAGTGTTAATGTCACACAAAAGAGCATGATTATTTTGGTTCATATCTTCAGATGAGAGCTGCAAGGAAAAATTGTAACCAAATTGAAATTTCAATGTGAATGGGCACAATTATCAAATCACTCCAACCATTTTGGAGGCTTTAATAACAGTATTTTTTAACAGTTCATGTTTCAGTCTTCTCTCAGTTGTTAATGCTCCAGGACTTGGTTAACCTGTGCACTGTGAACTGAATCTAAATTTCAAATCCAATTGCAACTTTGTCAGAAAACTTGTAATCAGATACTTTTCTAAAGTTGTTCAGCTCCACTACTTTATTTTAAGGATTTAAATTGGACAACTGCAGACAGGAGAAGTTAGTGAGTGAGCATCTTAGATGAAAATTCTGTATTTATTTGTAAAAAGTCATGATTCACAAGTTTAATTTGTCTTCATAAATATATTACTTCTTATACTTTTTCATAGTTGTTTTTGCATGTACTCCAGTGCAGACGTAGTCCTCTGAGTGCAGTTTGGGTCAGATACATAAAGATACGGAATAGTTCTGAAATCTTTTGCCACGTCCCCTTTTAAGTCAACTAATAAATCGACAGGACATGTCTTTAGTCGACCAAGAATTTCTTTAGACATTCTTTATAAAGGAATAAATAAAGGACTTTTAACTTTTGTACACATATGGATCATTTCAGTTCCACTACCACTCACATTTCCACGTTGATATGTGCTAAGCTATACCTCTCTTCGTCATGCCAAATGGCCTCACGAGACTCACCTAACCTCCTGTTTTTTCAAGAATTTCTTAATTTGACTACAGCCCTACCTACTGCAGATATTATAAACAAAGTGGGTGAGTGTATCTAACTGAGGTGCTTAATAACAATCCCCAACTATCTTTTTTCTTTTGTTTTATTCTTTCTTTCTTTTCTTTTGTCGCCTACCTCTATAGATAATGATCTGTACAGCCTAATACCACTTCACAACCACAGCCCCAGCCTCCAGCACACGACCCCGCCCCGGAGCCCTGAGATCCAGTGGAGCACAGCATTGCCTCCTCCTCCTCCATGACACTGTGATGTGGCTGACAGACTGCCACTCACTCTGCAATACAACAGGCCACTTATCTATGCACACTGCCAGAGCCCAGATTAAGACATCAATCACAGTCTATCGCTTTAAGGAACTGTATGTAGCCTTTGCTCTTATACAGTATTTAGTGCCATAACCTGCACACAGACATACATGTTTTTCTCTTTCTCAGTATATGAACAGCACATACTCCTGCAGATTAATAACTGTGAGGTTTCAGGTCAGAGAGAGTCCTTTTGTGTTCAGACCAACTGGATTTCAGAACTGGCAACCCAAATAAGAGACTCACGTGAGGCACATTCTGCTATCTGATTTGATAACCATACACCAAATTATAACATAAGCAACATTATCATTATGTCCAGTGTTTTTTGTAATAAAGAATAAATCAGCTTTTCAAATGTTAACAGTAACTGCACATTCCCATAGCATTGAATATCATGAATATCATTTGAACTGCAGCATAATTCCACATTAGTTGACAAATATACAGCAAATATAGTAAATACTGTGAGGAATCTAAATTTGCTGAACATTTATAAAATCTGTTTTCAACTATGCAAATTTGTGGAAACTTATTGCATATCTAATATTGTAAATCATCTCTGCGGAGAAAACTTTAAGTAAGCAAAACTGTTATGGTTTTGTTTTGTTTTTGTGACCTTTTGAACCCTGCTTTAAAATCTGTTTTTAATGTTACAGAAAAACGAGTTGGGGGGTATTATTTTTCCAGTTATGAGATGACAGCAGACTTAAAAATAGTTCATAGTGTTGACTGGAAAATGCACACTTGACCTAAGAATCAAATATTAATGCATTTCTTAATGAAACTCTGAAAATAGTTTAATGGAGATATTTGCTTCAGGCAATGTGAGAAACTCTTTTTGAGAAAACCTCCTGAAAAGTAAATATTGCAACACAGCTCAAAATGGTGTTTAGTAAATGTGGTGTTCACACTCCTATGTGTATGACTCTTAACAGCTATGAAAATGTGTAGGTAGCAAATGACTATACTTAAAGATGCAATATGTAGCTTTTCTGGTAAGGGTCCATCACCTACTCATCTCCATGAAATGTTATTGCTTTGCCAGGAAGGTTCCACAGCAAGGCAAAAAACTCTGCTTTATATTTATTGCATTACAGGTGATTTTAACGTTGCATTCTGATTGTGAGCATTCTTGCTTCACAACAGATCTCACCTGTAACCTGTCCTGGTGGCGTAGGCTGCTTGTCTCCATGGAGATAGACACATTTAATGGAACATAGCGGAGCATTACAGGCAAACTAATGAGATCTCCATGGAGACAAGAAGGTAGCAGAAGCAGACCCTCCACCAGAAATGTTACATAGTGCACCTGTTAAAAAAAAAAAAGAAAAAAAAAAAAAAAAAAAGGCTAATAAATTAATAAATACATTACATTTTACTAAAATACATAGGCCAAACATCTAATCCTCAACATTATAAATAATTTATTTGTATTAGAGGCCATAGACACTATATATTGGCCAATTTGGAGTCGAGTTCCATATTTGAAACTCCGAGTTGTGCACGGCAACCAAAGAGCCAATTAGAGACAAGGTTGTTGTCTCTGCACCACTGGTTTTACAGACAGCACCACTTGGCAACAAGGCACAATAGCCGTCAATCAAACCTGTTGGTAACGCTAGCTGGGACAAACCTTGAGGAAAAGAAGATACCTGATTGGTCTAAAATTATTATTCATACTTTGATTTATGAACAAAATAGCGAAACCAGGATCATGTAGAGCGGGTTAAAGTGAACATTTTAAGTCCAGAATGAAAAGCCTAACAGCAGGAGTTACAGAGAGCGGAGTCACGACCTTTCAATTGAAAGTGAATTGGAACCTCGATGGAGCCAGTTTGCACCCATGTTCACTTCCCACGCGGCGGCTGGCAGGTTAGCTACGTCCACTTCAATATACAACCTATTAGAGATTGACCATTTTTTTCATGGCCAATACCGATTTAGAATGAAGAGCTGGAACTGGTCAATTTTGATTATTTTCTTCAAATCATGCCATTTAAATTTACTACAAATTCACCCATCGTCTTTAAGAAAACAGTGTATCACATTTGGTGCATCTCTAGTTACCTATTTATATTAAAGTGAGAGTTTGTGTGCATTTAGGCAGTGTGGGGAGATTTATGGTGGATACGCTAAAAAGTCCAGATACCGGCCCAATGTGATGGAAATGTATGTGTATTCATGTTCATTCAAGAAAATATTCTTATCATATGTCTTTATGTAAATTTCGTGTATATTTACATTTATATAATTATGCCTTATTGACCCCAGTTTTGCCATTTTTGCTACTTATTCAGAATTTATTATTACCATTTATATTTTTTCTCTTTGTTATTATATTATATTGTGATGTGTGAACTACTGTGTCCAAATAATTCCCTTGTGGATCAATAAAGTTTGTCTAAAGGCCGCAACGCTCATGTCTGTCACTCCATCTGCCCCTGACGCTCTGTTTTATTGGCTGTTGCTGTAGTATTGCTGATGTTTGGCGGTTACGATCTGACAGAGCAGCTCAGAGTCACACGTGAGGAGCGCAGCGGCTTCAAAATCGCACACGAAGACACAAAGTTAGGGTCACACTTCCCTGAGCTCGGAGAGAAGCAAATCGCAACCAAAATCGGGCAAATTCTCCTGTAGTGTGTGGCGGCCTTTAATCTAAGTCTAAATGGATTTGATCTGCCTCAGTCAGAGACCAAGACCAGACATCACACCCAATATACTGGTTGACTGATATATGGATCTCTCTTTGCAATCTAAGGTAGAGGTCTATGTTGCTGGCCTTAGCTGTTCTTACCGCCGTTCGGCTCCTGGCCCCAGCTGTGGCAGAGCAGAGAGAGGAGCACCATTCCGGTCCCCAGCCATGAGATGAGCCACCTCCCCCGCCGCATCTTCTGTCAAGCCTTATTGCCTGTCCACCTGGAGAAACAGAAGAAGAGAAAGGGTCTTTCACTCATGTGTGCACAGCTGTGACCAACTTACACCGCCAGATAGGTCTGTCACGAGAATTACTATATCAAGGGCAAATATAGTTTTGATGGGTTAATATTTATCACGTGTACATTTTCTTTGCACTACTGGGAATTTTTTTGTTATTTGGGTGGTGGGTCCGTCAAATGCTTTTCTTCATAGAGATTAGAGTTATTGCTTTGTCTGGAATGTTTCACAGTATGGCATTAAACCTTCTAAATCTTCATGGAGACCAAACCAGACCAAGCTACAGGACAGATCTGTGGAGAGGCTACCTCGCTCACAGTCAGAATGGCTGTTTTTCTGGGTATTTTTGAGCTATAAAACCACCTGTAATTTAATGTATGTAAAGTAGAGTTGTTTAATGTCATACTGTGGAACATTCCAGGCAGAGCAATGACATCTCCATAGAAACCAGCAAGTGATGGACCCTCAACCAAAAAGTTATAGTGCACCTCTGAGCCATAGAAGGTTGAATTAGTAACTTCTATGACTCATTACAGATGCAAACTAAGTACTACAGTGTTTCATTCTGCTGTTTTTATTTCAGCTCATGATTTTCTAACAATATTGTAGATTTAGAATAGTTTTTATGGTTTAAATCTTCTTTCTATTTTATTAATGTGTCAGTGGCATAAATTAGTTTCAATATTATTGTGTATCATCTAGATTTTCTTTATCTTACTTCGAAATTTGCTATAGTGACAGGCCTACAGTCAGGCCATTCATAAAACAAACAATGTAAATAAAAACTGGCTCCAAACTTTGTAAAACTTTAGCAACTTGTGCATATTTTATTATTTGCTTTTTTCTTTCGAGATGGTCTGTGCTACGGTAGCTCTTCCATTTTCCACAAAACTATAAAACCCATTGATTCATTCACTTTCAATTTTCTACCCAATTTGTTCTTTCAGTAGTTGCAGAGGGCAGGAGGAGGCACACAACAGAGCCGCTTTGGACCAGGGTTGAAATCAGGACAAAAAAACAGCAAAACTATTTACCCTGTCCTTCAGGCTATTTAGAAGCACTCATCTAATATTGTTTATAGTGGGATGCAGTGTTTCCAGTGCATATAGTAACAAACAAAAACAGTATTTAGAAATGAATGCATGAATGGTAAAAAGGAAAGACTTTGTACTTGAAGGCAACATTTACAATACGCTAGGTAGATACTCATAAAATTAGCTTGCAGTAAGGGTGTCAAAGTATCAAAAATCAGATACTAATTGGTATTAAAGCTAGTATCAAAACTAGATACTCATTTGAGCAGGTCTCGATATTAAAAAAGTCACATTCATGAGACAGAAATGAACCTTTTGTGAATAGCTTTACAATGATCTTGAGCTGTATCAGAACAAGTATAAGAGCACATAGACTAGTATACGACCATGGACCACTATGGAACCTACCTGGACCACTGAAGGAGTACACAGATATAAGACCACATGGTAATATATAAGAAAGTACTCCGATTCAATGCTGAAAATCACTTTCTACTGTTTATCATAATTGTGGTACTGGAATCAATATAGAGTATCGATTATTAAATGTTGGTATTGTGACAACACTAACTTGTATACAATATTTTATTTAAAGGTAATTTGTAGCTTGTCTCCATGGAGATGACTGTTTTGCCTTGAATGTTCCATAGTATGACATTAAACCTTACATTTAATACAATTACGGGTCTTTTTTTTGCAAGTTCAATGGACAATATGCATTCATACTGTAAACAGAGTAACATGTCACAGATCTGAGCTGAAACTTGGCCTGTTACCATGGAAATAGATATGCTTAATGTGGAATATACCTGGCAGAGCAATGACATATCCATAAAAATAAGCAGGTGATGGACCCCCAACCAAAAACTTACACAGTGCAGCTTTAACAATATGCTCATGTAAGTATTCAGCAAATGAGCTTACGTCAGCAAAATGCAAAATCAGTCTGTTCAAGGTTTTTTAATACTGTTATCTTGTTCAGAGTTAACAGTTGTCTCATAATCAGACGCTAGTGAGTTTATAGTCAGACAAAGCAAAACTGACCTATAACACCTGTGCTTTGTAAGGTCATTTTCTGGAAACTATAAAGCGACAACAGTTAAATAGTAACTGTAAAATGCATGCATATTTCCATAATTTTCTGTGTCTTCTTGTTTTAAACAGATTGAATATTATGGATAGATTAAAGGGCCTATTTTACTATATTATAAAGTTGTTTCCTCATCACAATATACTTGGAGTTGTGTTTGGTTTCATTCGCACATGTTTAACACACAAATCATTTCTGCATATTTAGGCAGAAATGTTCTTCTCTTAACCAAAAAACATTGTCCCTCCTTTTGATGTCACATGGTAATACCAGAACCGCTCTACTGTGTTTTTAAACTCCATACACCTTCACCAGGGTCATTTGAAGGTAACAACATTATAAAATGACTTAAAGCTCACAAGAGTCCATTTTGTTTAATATAGGACTTTTAATGCATTAACTCACTGTATAGTCCTAACATATACAGCACTGTTGCCAATTTTTACTGGGAAAAATATCTAAGTGTGATTTTTCTGACAAGCATTTCAATACAGCTTATATTTGTGATTCATGTTTTAACAAAAGGGCTCTCTTCAGCATCCGAAAGAATTGACAAAAAGACTGAAATATGAACTAACAAACTGATACAAGAATCATATTTCAGAGCAGTTTGTACAGTTTGAAACTACAGGGTTAGCAGTTTTTTGTGTTTTTTTTTTTGTTTTTTATGCAGGGTAAGACAGAATTTTTTTGCTGTTTGTGGAGGAAATTATGGTACTTCAAAAGTGCAGCCTTTGCAATTTGCTAATTCTGTCCATTCAAATTGTGATTTTGATTCTGTCTTGGAGTCCTAGTTGCAACTGTTGAGTATCAAGTCATTGGCAAAGCTTTTGTGATGTTAAGTGCAAATTATGTATAGATAGTTTAATGTATATGTAAACAAGTCTCACTCTATGTATATATATATATATATATATATATATATATATATATGGGGGAAGGGTCTATTACCTGCTTTTATCCATGGAGAAGTTATTACTTTGACTGAAATGTTCCAGAGTGTTGCATTAAACTGATATTACTTGCATTAAATTCAATTCAATTACAGGGGACTCCATGGAGATAGATGTTTAATGCCATAGTATGGGACATTTCAGCAATAGCATTTTCATGGAGACAAGTCGACGACCTTCCGCCAGAAAGGTTACACAGTGCACCTTTAATCAAGTAAAGACAAGCAACAGTTAGAGTTACTATTAGATACTAAGGAATTGACTCGATACCGATTACGATACCACAATAAATATAAAACATGTTCCTTAATGTAAGAATGTAATTTTCATACACAAAATAATATCACTTTCATTATGTTACCATGAGCTCTTACAGTTCTGATAAAGCTCAAGAACACTTCAGGAAAGATAAAATTTTAAGTGATCCCCCCCACTATAATGAGCATCTAATTTCAATATTAGTTTTAGTATCGATTAGTATCTGATTTCCAATCCAATCCAATGCACTTTATTTCATGATACGTTTGTGCATAATACAGTTAAAGCAATACAATGGGAATATAAAATAATGCTCTATTTAACTCCACTAGTTCTTGTTAAGACAATAAATAATAATAAATACCAATAAATAAAACAGTAAAAAACATAAGAATAAATAAAATAAAATAATAATAATAATGATGATAATAATGAAATAATAATAATAATTTCGATGCTTTTGACAACCCTACTTACTATAAAACATCTTGTTTTTAGTTCAGTTTCAGTTTAGTTTCCTATCCAACAACCAAATGAAATTCAGTACAAAACAGCAGTACAATGCAAAGAAGGCTTTTAAACACTCATCTGAAAATCTGTTTGATCCTCCGCCAACCCAGAGAAAGACAGGGCAGGTGACGGACTGTGAAATCGGGTGTCAGAGCATATGGTCAGGGTCAATAGGGGGATTCAGAACATCACCGCTCTCATATCTAAGCATGTGTGACTAAAGCACAACTACTATCTGCTGCTACTCATCTGTGAATGAAGAGGATCCTATGAGTCATTTCTGTGGTTCAGTCTAAAGAGTAAAACGTCCATCAATATACACATATATCTGAAAGCTAAAAACTTCAAAACTTCAAAAATTTGCTTGTGGATACTTGGTACGGACTAGTTTGTGGTGACCATGTTTCTGTAGCTACTCATTTTCACTGGTATAGATGCTGACAAAAGAACATAAATAGGACAGTCTTGGAGTTTCCTTTAGAATGGTTTTAGGATATTTACAGTATATCAATAATAGCATTAGGTCACATAGTAATTTTGAAGATGCACTATGTAACTTTTCAGGAGAGCATCCGTCACCTGCTTATCTTCACGGAGATGTTAATGTTTTGTCGGGAATTAATCTAATAAAGTGTTTTAGAAGAAAAAAAAAAATCTGTTTTTTTTTTTTTTACCTGTAACGTCTGCTTGTCACCATGGAAATATATGTGGATATATTTAATGCCATACTGTAGAACATTCCAGACAAAGAAAAACCTCCATGGAAACAAGAGGGTTGCAGACCTTTCATAACAAAAGCTACATAGTGCACCTTTTCATCTTGTGTTCAAAATTTGATCCTATAGTCAAAAGTTTTTATTTTCATTGATCAAAATCTGTATCACATTGTTCTTCTAAGTCCAACTTGAAATTTTAGTTTTAGTCACGAAAATAGCCTCAAATCCCTTCCAGTTCCATAATCACTCCCATCAACCTCATGCCAAGCCTTTCTTGTTCTTGTTCTTGTTCTTCTCTGCGCAAGACCATGTTCCCTGCTCCCTGAAAAACACACAACCCAAACTCCTTCTCTGAACCAAATTGAAAATTGAATTAGGATGACTGGCCAAGCAGCTGCTCTCCCCATACACCAGCTTTAGACGTGTTACACTTGGAGACAGCCATGTTCTGTGCTTTTACGGCGTCACAACAAGAGAGATTTCACACTGCGTCCCATTCTCCGTCTGCAGTCTCATCTCCTAGACTCCCACTGCTGTTGGCTTCTGAAGCAGATTTGATTCCCCCGTATTCATACATCCATCTTCCTTAAGAGGGTGTGAGTAAGAGTGCTTTGATCCCTTTCATATGTGCAATCTTGGACCGGGCCAACCTGCCAGCCCAAACAGAGAAGGCCTTTTGTGTGCGGTTTTATCTGGGTTTACTCTTTGGGTTGACTTGAGGATGTCTTTTTAATGCCTTGATAATTGTATTTTGAAATTATTTATTATAGGATCCATGTTACGCTATTTTCTGTTGTACAATGTTGTTTCGTCATCACAAACATACCAGAAGTTGTGTTTTGTTTCATTCATACATGTTTAACACACAAATCCTGCATATTTAGGCTGAGTTCTTTTCTCAAACAGAAAACACTCTGCTCCACCTTGATGATGTGATCTCATGTGGTAATACATCATTTCAGGCCTGAAATTGCCAATCTCTCCTGAACAAAAGGTAAAAGGTAGCTTTTAACTTCAAAACTACTGCTTATCATGACATCACAAGGTGGAACAGAGCATTTTGAGCTTTGGAGATGTAGACAGACTCATGATAAAAGGTTACTCAAACGGGTGAATGAAACAAAACACAACTCCAGGTCTGTTTTGAAAAGGTAACAACATTATAACATGTCTTAAAGAGCATGTTTAGTTGATTGTAAATACTTATTATTATTTATCTTGATTTTGATGCTCTTATTTTCCTACTGTTTCTGTAACTTGCGTTGTGACACTGCAATTTCCCCATTGTGGGACAAATAAAGGATTATCTTATCTTATCTTATCTTATCTTATCTTATCTTAAAGCTCACAAGAGTCCATTTTGTGCAATACATATACGTTTCTAGGAAGAGGGTCTGAAATCTTATTTTTCTCCATGGAGATGTTGTTTTGTCTGCTATGTTTCAAAAATGGCACAAAATGTTGCAATCTCCATGGAGACAGCAGGTGACTCCATCAAACTAAGTATTTTCTGGCAATAAAACTCTGGAATAGAATAAATGTGTTCAAGTTTATGCCATACTGTAAAACATTTCTGGAAAAGCAATAACATTTTCATGAGACAAACAAGTGACGGACTACCCACCAGTTATAGTGTACTTTTAATTACAGTAGGCTGAGTTCTATCTTATTGTGTTATTTCAAGATCTTTTTCATTATTATTCATTATTGACATCTGTACTGTTTTAATGTTTGGATAGGCTCTGCAATATCAGTTCCAAATTTAAGATCAATTAGTTAACAAAGGGCCTTCTACCAGGACTAAACACAAAACTCACCATCTTCAAAAAAGCCCTAAAAACTCACCTGTTCAAAACTGCCTTTAAATAACTGCATCTCCTGTTTATCTGTTTCTTTCATTTGTGCCTGTGTGTGTTTGGATCTATGTGAAGTGTCTTTGAGTGTCATGAAAAGCGCTATACAAGTGTTATGTATTATTATTATTATTATTATTATTATTATTATTATTATTATTATTATTACTGTGTCAGAAGTAAATTAGTTTACAATGTATAACACCAATATCCACTCTTCTGCACACTTTCTATTTATCAGCTCACAATATTTGGAGGATGGCGTCGCTATGGAAATCAGAGCATGCCAGGATGTGACCGGGCAAATCTTAGTAGGCTAAATGCTAAATATGCTACTGTTTTGCATTTTATTAGCTGATTTGTCAAGGAAACAGATCCCCTTCGGCTTGCATATTTGATCATAGTTTGAAACAGTGCCTCTATATCTATACAGCCTTATATCATCTAATGAATAAATAGTTTATCAAGACATTGCAAAAGAACCTTTTTTTTTTTTTTCTTTTTTTTTAGGTAATATGTTTCACCATTCATCCAAGTGACTTCTGATAGGGTCTGGTAAGTCACTGCCTTATATCTGTCTGAAGGGAGGAGCTAACTACAATGAAACTGACACACCCTAGTTGTTTACAGTAAGGTCTATCTGTTATTAAGTCCATTGAACTACCCTAAGGTGTGAACTGTCGCCTGAGTCTGACTGACTCTTTCACTTTATGAATGAAGTCTTTGCTCATGCTTTGTTCAGGCTAATTAAAGTGCAGTTATTACAAAGTGGAACCATTTTATGTAACAAAGCTTCAAAGGTCAAATTTTTATATAGTGCTTTTCCATCTTTGAGGCACATCACAGAACCACTCACCCTGTCACACACACATTCACATATCAGTGTACTTGACCACAAGGAGCAAGGTGGGTTAAGTGTCTTGCCTGAGGACACAATGACAACATTCATCTGCGGGAGCTGGTCAGTGGATTTGACTGCTGCAGCAATGATGTTGACATCAAGAGCGGGATTCGAACCGCCAACCTTCAGATCAATGGACAAACACCCTACCAACTGAGCTACTGTCTAATCTCTCATTTCTAATTCTTGTACAATCTTTTTACATGAAGCTTTAAAACATTCTGTCTGCTTGAAAAACAAAGGCTTGTATTGCCCGGTAAAAAGTTGTGCTTTCTTGAAGGACACAGAGAAGTCAAGGTAAGAGCAGATCAAAACCACGATGCAGAAAGGCGAGAAGAGCGCCTGGACAGTGTTTTGAGCAGGTCGGAGGAGAAGGGAATGAAGCAATCACAGTTATGGATTACGCAGCTGGCCAAGTAGCAGTTTTTTATCCCTTAAGTACAGCGGCTCTGAGCTCCCGGGGAAAAAATAAAATAAAAAATGCCTGTCTTCCTCTGTCCGTGTAGTTTCGATTGCCTCTCAACCTAAAACAGCGCTCTCTCTCTCTTTGCCTCTTTCTACAGTCGCACTTTGAAGTTGACAGACTGTCACAGATGCCCCGATAACACAAATAAAATCCATTGTTGAGCTTTCCGAGGAGTGAGGTGAACAGCAATTGTGTTCCATATATCTCAAGGTCTGGCTTAAAATATAGCTTGATAAATGCTTCAATCTTTATGAATAGGAAAGATACTGTTAGTGTTGGTAAAATACATAGCTGACAGTGGGTGTTCTGAGTTAGCAGGAGATTTCTACAACATTCTAAAAATACAATAAAATAGAAGAATTCATTTGCAGATAGGCCTGTCACGATAATTACTATGTCAACTTATGTTTCAGTACATGCTAGACGGAACAATAATTTTGGCGGTCAATATTTATCGTGGGTACATTTTCTTTGTATTAATGCGAAACCTTTTGTCATTTTTCTGTTCCATGATGATATTTGAGCTGCAAAGGGTTGAATTATGAACTTGTACGACTCATTATAGAGACAAACTAACTACTTAAAAGGTGCATTATGCATGTATTATGTAACTTTTCTGGTGGATTGTCCGTCATCTGGTTTTCTATCTTCATGCAGACCAAGTTACCAGTCAGATCTGTGGAGAGGCAACCCCCCTCACAGTCAGAATGCCTGTTTCTGTAGGTGTTTTTGAGCTATAAAACCACCTGTAATTTAATAAATGTACAGTAGAGCTGTTTAATGTCATACTGTGGAACATTCCAGGCAGAGCAATGACATAACCATAGAAACAAACATGTACGGAACCCCAACCAAAAAGTTACATAGTGCAGCATTCCGTTATTTATTTATCATGATTTTTACATTTAAAAAACATTTTTTGAATAATTCTGCTTTATGGTTTGGTTTAAATATTATCATTTACCATCTATATGTAGTAGTAACAATGCACACTTCAAAATTTGTTATTGTGACAAGCCTATTTGCAGAAGATTTGTCATTGTTGTTTTTCTTTTTGTTACCATATATTGTTGACAATGAAGTTAGACAGATAGGATTTGCTAAAGGGATGGAACCATATATTTTGTATTGTTAAAATCAACGTGGATTTTGAAAACACTGCTGCACAAAGAATGAATTGAATTGCAGGCCTCCATTTTTTTCAAACAGCAATTTGAATTCTCTTGTAAATGAACTCTTCTGCAATTTTGCACAAAGGTATAATATGTAGATGTTTTTCTCAGTGTTGTCTGAAGAAACCCACGTTTGATTGACAGTTCACGTTATCGTTGTTCTTTTCTTTTATCACGACTCAAATTGCAGTAATCTGTAAATGGCTATCCAGTCTTTTAGCTGTGTTGAAATTATTTCCAATACCATGTTTTTGGGATCTGAGCCAATACCGATACTTGACATTATTGTACTCGCCGATATCAATACCTGTCCGATACCACGCAGTGTAAAGAATTAGACTAAGGCTACTCAATTTTGTTACAAGAGCAAAACATAAAAGGCTATCTCTAAAGAAAAACTACAAGAATAAGTTAGATTTTGAGGACTTAAGTGCTTTTTTCTATCTAGTTAAAATCCATCAGAGGCAACAAAGACCCTCCTCTAGACCCATTCTTTATTCTAGATCAGTTATACTTTACCTAGATGAATCTACTGAGCAAGTTTTAATCATTTAATAACAGAGTGAAAGATGGATTCCCAATATTTTTTGCTTACTACATCAGCAACCACACATTACTTACAGACCACTTCTTTTAACTCAAAGAAAGCAGCATAAAATTTAGGAGTTAGCGGATGCGTCTGTGAAAGCTCTATACCAAATTGCTTCTTTTCTCAAACAGCACAGGGATAAAGTATACTTACACCTTTCGCTAAGGCTCCAACTTTTCTAGCTCTAACAAACTCCACACATCCCGAGTCGTCACGGCAATATCAACAAATTGAACAGTTTCTTTCAGTGGTACAATCTCAATAAATATGTGTCTCTGTACAGCACTGAGTTGTTTTGTATATACTTTATAAATATATTTGATTTGATGTGAAAAAAACATTCTTCTTTACTGGCGAAATGGGTTAGCTGTACAGAATACCAACTCCCGTAGTTTTTTTTGTATTTGCAATAAAAATGGTTCATAATATCATGCATACATAGGCCTGTCACAATAATTACTATATCGGCTTTAATATATAACAGATGGAAGAATCATTTTTGGGGGTCAGTGTTTATCATGGGGACTTTTTCTTTGCACTAGTTGGAACTTTTTGATTGCTTTTTTCTGCAATACAATAAGATTTGAACTGATAAAGGCCTAAAATTATTTAAAAAAAAAAAAAATACTTAAAGGTGCTCTGCTCAACTTTTCTGGTGCAAGTTCTGCTACTTGCTTGTCTCCATGGAGATGCTATTGCTTTGGATTTAATGTTCCATGGTATGACTTTAAACATATCCATCTAGCATTTATTCATTAGGGTTGTATTGCTCAAAAATACAATAATTCTCTTTGTGAATAGGGTTGCCTTTCCACAGATCTGACCTGTAATGTAGCCTACAGTTGTCTCCCTTGCGATTAGGTAGGTCTAATCTCCATGGAACATTCTAAAAGCAATAACATAATAACGAGGCTCCACCATAAAAGTTGAGCAATGCACCCAAATGATACAATCTACTGTTTATTTATTGCACCTCAAAAATACTTAACAATACTGTAGATTTAAAATACTTTTTTGGGTTTATTGTTTATCAACTATATTTACTTTAGCAATGTATCACACTTCACAATTTGTTATCATGACAGAAAAAACATCAGTCAAGATTTACTGAATATTTCAGTTTTTACAATATTCTAATTCTAATTCTGATATACAATATTCTGCGGTGCAAAAGGGATTTCTTTTCCACAAGGGGAAAAAAGTTCAGGCCACAGAACTTAAAGCTATTCAAAGTTTGGACATCTCTTTATAAAGTAACCTTATCTTTGTACACTCCACAACTCACTGTGGAGCCTTCAAGAATGAGGCCGCTGAGACCGCTTTGGACTGGAGCTCTGGATCTCCAACCGCAGCTTCATCACCATTAGCGGACAGGGTAGTCTATTCACTTTGGGATTAAAAACCACTCATCTTTCTTGTGTCTAAAACTTGGGTGATGCTGAACTTTGTGATCAAAAGAAATCTGATTATTAACACCGCCACATGTTATAACAAAGTACTTGATATTCAAAGCGGACAGCGATTTTTCAACACTCATTGTCATTACCCTCAAATCAAGCCCTCCCCTTTTAGTACGGGGTTATAAAATCTGCCAAGTCATCATTGGTTGCCGGGGGAACAGATTGCTTCTAGTCTGGCCCCTCCCTCATGCAATACATTAACAATGGCATCCCGTGTCAAGTCAGCAGATTGATATGGTGATCGGACAATTAAAAATGCACTATAAATAATGCGTGCGTCATAAAATGATTTGGCATTGCCGGCATGAATTTGCTCTATAGATCGTAGAGTTGAATGTGTTCAGAATGTTGGACAATGTTGTGTGCACAGTTATACGTGACGGTTTGTTTACGACATTACATTAAAAGCCAATTATTAATATACTGCAAGCTATGTGATAAACAGCCTGTATAATGCCCATCAAATTGGGTCTTACCGTAAACAATAAAAGCATAATTTGCCTCTAGAATGCATAATCTTATTGATGGTTTCATGGCCTTTGCTTCTGCTCGTATAATCATCTTAATTTATAGCAAACAAATGTTAAGTGTTCAATTATCGCTAATGTGCAGAATAATCACTTTAAAGAGGGGGTATTATGTAAAATTGACTTTATTGAGCTTTCTGTCACGTTATGGTTGTGGCTGGTCCTTCATTAAAAACACACCTAACGAAGGTTTAGATGTCATCCATGCATGTTTGTGTAATTTAGTGATCTCTCCCGGGCCATATTTGAATGATGACTTTAAGGATAAGCTCTATTGGGTTTCTGTCAGTCAATAGTGGTTTCAGTAGTGGGATGCACATTGAGTTGTGATGGCGCTCTGAAGGGGGAGTAACTTAGTGTGGAGAGCAAAGGGAGGAGTGAATCTTGTTTTCTGTGAATTTAGCATTTTCAATAAAATAAAAGGTAACATAGTGATTTAAATGTTATGTGTTAGCTGTTAAGACTAGCGTTTAAGATAAGATAAAACAGTGTTGCAACGCAAAGTTCAAAAACAACATAATAATAATAATAATAAGAAGAAGCAACATTACATCAAAATTATGTTCCTTTAATTATTTTGAAATGACTCCAACTTTTCTTGCAGTATTTTATTATAAACAATTAACTTCATATTTACATTTTCAAATGTCCAAAACAACACTGACTATATTATGGATAATTCTAATGTCTCTATTGAATAGTGTTGTTTCCACAGGCCGATATTATTTAATCCAAATGGGTACAGCTAAAATTAATATCGTTAAAATGCAGATTTGTATCAGTACAGTAAGTTCAGGGGTCTAATCACTAACAGAAATCATCATATTCAACATTTGTGAATTTACCTTTTGGATATTTCATGTGAAAGTACATTGTTATTAATAGGGGAAACTGGGAGTATGATATTATTACATTCTACAATCTGAAAAACACCAATGGCAAAGTTCTTTTTGTACAAAATGAGTCACATGCGCTTTTCTTTTAATTGTGCTGGTATTGCCTAATCATTTTTGTTACAGCAGCGTTATAATCATTGCAGGGCTAGCCTCTTCTGACTTCAAAGCAACAACAGCTAAAAAGCAATTACAGAAAATAACCAATAGTTTTGTTGAGCAGGCCCAGTTCTATTATGATTACACAACACGGAGAAATATTTTAATGCGTGTTCATATTATTCCCTGTAGATTATGATTTAACATATGATGAAATAGTTTTCTTTCCTGGCGCACTCTAAGATGATTTGAAGTAACAATTGTTAGCTGTGTAATTTGCATTTTGCTTTGATTGGATCAAGTTCCCTCTGAGGTTGTTGTTTTCTTTTGTAAAAGCTTAAACTTGAAGGAAAATGTGCTCTTGTGGGACTGATGCAAGCCCTGCAGCAGCCTGCTCTTTCTAAGAAAATATTTAAAATTCACACTGTGCTCCTAGATATACTTTTAGATATACCAGCTACACTGCACTGCAATGAAGCTATCTGTAAAAATAAAATAAAAATAAAAACACTATGTCCAGTTGTATTTTATTGCTTTCTGAGGATCATTTTGTGTTGCATAAGCTGTTCACCCACTAACCAGAAAGTTGGCTGTTCAATATGGCAAATTTGAGTATTGTGTATGTAGCTTATAATAGGAAATGTCTCTAAAAGGAATTGTATGAAAAAGGTATTACAATTACAACTGAACCTGGGTTGGCAGTGTCTTAACCTGCAGTTAGAGGACACATACATGTTTCCCTAATTCTTAATGTATGGACAGCATATAGGGCAGCTGAGATTTCGGTGGAGTCCTTTTAGGTTGGCTTTCAGCGCTGAAACTGGCAACCCAAATGAGAGACTCGTCTCTCACTCATAAGAATATCGATCTCGATGATAAGGCAAGCGCAGTTAAATCAACAGGTCTACATCAATCGTGTGGCAGTAACACTCGTACGGAGTCTGCTCGCTTGTTTAGGTGAAAGCGCTGAGTCAGGGCTATGTGTCCTCATGTTTCACAAGTTCTGATTTCAATCTGCACAATTTAACTAAAAGTCCAGCGTCTCCTCCCCTCTGCCCCGCTCCCCGTCCCTCTCTGATCCAGCCACAGCTCCTCACATTTTCTCCTCTGGTGCTTCTGATCAGTTACGGAAAGTAAACAACTATTTTCTCACCGTTTATGAGTGAAACTTAAGACCTCATTTAGTGTACAGACGTCACATGTGTTTCTGTCACTAGGATAAAGCCTGTGCATGCTTTTAAGCTTAATATATAATACAAACTAATTCCAAACATTAAATGTGGATTTCTCAGTAATTATCAGTCCAATCAACACAAAAAACTGTAGTGACCTTGACACTGTGCTCTTTATGCCTGAAGTCCATCTCTCTCCGTTTTCAAGAAGATGAAGAAAATCAAATCGAAAATTGTGATCGATCAATATGGAGGAAAAAATATTGATTCTTTTTTGTCCCCTGTATCGCCAAGCCCTACATCGTGTCCGAGGACATGTATAGGTCTTTTTAAAATAAAAAACTTATAAACTGTTCTGTTAAGAGTCATGGCTGCACATTTTACAGTTACATTTACAGTTCAATTACATTTTGTGCAGAGTATGCCGTTTATTATAAAACAGCATACTTGAAATTTACAAATATTCACAATACCACCTCTACTACAATTCACCTCTACTTGAACCTCCACCAAGACATTCACAGGCACATTTTAGCACATTTCTTATTAACTGTAGAATGATATGATTATTGTTAGCAAGAAAATCAGAATTAAATACTAATATTTATTTTTTTTTTTATCACTCTGCCCACGTCTCATATTTAACATGTACTCCAAAAACTGAAAGGAAAATTAGCCAAGACCATTAGTCAATTAGTCACTGCCATTTTGGTTTGTTTACATTTCCCAGAATACCAGGTCACCGTTACAGCACTTACTATACGTCACTGGTCACTTGCATTATTTAAGAGATGACCAAGACAGGAAAACTGATCCGATATGGCTTACATAGCAGCTACCGCAACACAATACGGCCCGGATAACCCTTGTGTAACGTAACCATGCAAGTCAGGTGTATCAGGCTTGTTCAACTACACTATTTGCATAAAGCATAAATAAAGCATAAATAAATGATGAAGTAGTTGTTTAGCAGGGTCTGAATGGGA
Source organism: Taenioides sp. WSHXM2023 (assembly GCA_029959045.1). Classification (NCBI taxonomy): domain Eukaryota; kingdom Metazoa; phylum Chordata; class Actinopteri; order Gobiiformes; family Gobiidae; genus Taenioides; species Taenioides sp. WSHXM2023. The sequence goes on from CM057094.1 coordinate 23,209,849, forward strand.
ATGTAAAGTTATTCATCACTTTGTATTGTTGTAGGGAGGGAACCACGGCGCAGAATCACTTGGACATTAGAAGTGAGCACAGCATGGCTCTCACCCAAACCAGCATCAATATTCCAAAGTGAAATAGATCAAACTGAAATGCATGGAGGCAGACGGGAGGGCAGGGAACAGATGGTGATCTCGACACAACATTGCAACCATTCTTATAGCTGGTTATTGTGGGATTTGCAAACTGTAAAATCATTGTGTATTTTAATTATGGTGACACTTTAGTTTAGGGAACACATATTAACCGCTAGCTAAATGGTAATTGGTATGCGGCCGCGTCAACCAATGAGGGACTACTATTCAGTGACGTAGCGACGTTATTATCCGGAAGAAGGAGAAGAAAGAGAAAGACCTGGGAGCCACAAACACCCTAAGAAATCTACACCGTGTCATTAGAGGAGTATAAATATGTATACGCTGGAGCTGCCGATCGCCTCCGCTGATGGGGGGCGTCTGAACTCAAATGCAAAGGCGTCCAACAAGAGGCATATTATGCAATTTACTATTAGCTCGCTATTAATATGTGGTCCCTAATCTAAAGTGTTACCTTAATTATTATTAAGTCCATTTGCGATATGGAAGATTCATTAAAAGCCTAAAAACATTAATCACTCAAATGTTGATGGCTAAATCAACAAACAAAGAGGAAAGAGCTTAAAATAAATGTATTCTAATTCTTTGAGTGTTATATAAAGATGCACTATGTGACATTTTTGAGGGGGTCTGGTACTTGTCTCCTTATGTTTTTGCTTTGCTTGGAATGTTCCAGATTATGGCATTTAACATATATATATAACATTAACATATCATTAACATATCCCTTCTTGTCTCCAAGGAGATACATTTTATGGCATATTGTGGAACATTGCAGGCAGCAGTAACATTTCCATGGAAACAAACATGGATTGTCGCAAAGTATCACTATAATATGCCATGTTAGTTTCCTCTCAGGCCACTTGGCATTACATTTATTTAACTGAAGCTACTTCTGCTCTCTTGACATTATGTAAGTATTATTATAAGATCTCCATTATATCTTTAATGAGCATTCGCAGTCTTTACAGAAGGGCCATCTCAATATACACTTCTCAAATGAATAGCTATTGTATTGTCTTATTCTCTATTACGGTCAGCTTCCAACTGAGATGTCGTATTAAAGATCCTATATTATGCTATTTTCTTTAATGTTATAAGGTTGTTTCCTCATCATAAACATATGTAGAGTTGTGTTTCATTTCATTTACACATATTTAACACGCAAGTCCTGTATATTTAGTTCTTCTCTCAAGCTGAAACTGTTTGGGATGTGAGGGTCCTTCAGTTGTAGTGGTAGAGAGCCTGATGTGATTGTGTACAAAGACATTATGTGCTGCAGTAGTGTGAGTAGCAGTGGGAGCAGTCTGGTGTGGGCCCATGAGTGCTCTTATGGTGAATGTGCTGAACACGCAAACTTCGGACATGATAAACCCTCTGCACCTGCTAATGCAACATGGGACGCTTTAATAGCATTGTATTACAGTAAGAAGAAGTGATGATGGAAAGATAGAAGAGGAATAATTAAACGTGTTAATGTGGTTCACTCTGCAACTAATATGGAAAAGCCATGTCACTATTAATATTACAGATAGTACTACTGCATTCTAGTACTGCTACCGGTACTAGAGATAGACCAATATATTGCTTGGCCGATACATCATTTTGCTGATATTTGGTCTTTTTAGTGTATCAGCTATGAAAATGACAAAAAAATAAAATACATGCATAAAGATTTGTCTGAGCACGTCAGTCAAAAATGCAAAAATGTGACTACACTGGACTCTACACAGTTTGTAGTAAAAGAAGGTTGTGGATGAGTTTGTACAAAATTTTAATTCGATAATTTGGGAAAAATGACCTGAATCGGCTCTATGTATCGGCCCAAAAATATCGGCAGAGGTCGTGAAATACAACAAACAACTCTCTCTACAATAACTACACTGACTATTACACATTCTACAGCTGCTACTTATACTACCACTACCAATAAGGCTGTGTTTTTTCCACTTTTCTGGTTTGGTACTTTGATCCCAGTTTAGTCCTGATGTAGACTTGGTTTGGTTCTTTTCTAGTCCAGATTTAGTCCTGGTCTGGTCCGAATGTAGTCTCAATTAATATATGTAACACATGCAGCCTATATATATAATAGTATACGCCCATGGACCACCACGGAACAAAGAAAGTACTACGATTTAATGTTGAAAATCACATTCAATTGTCTAAATAAAGAGTGCTTTTTATTATCATAGTGGTATTGAAATTGGTATTGAGTATCAAGTCTATTCCTTAGTATCAAAATCAAATTTGGAATTTTTGTATCGTGACAACACTAATGCAGACTTTATTTTCCATTCATAGTCCTGGATTAGTCCTGGTCTAATTCAGTTTTAGTTACAATTTTGGGTACATTCATATTTGTCTTTGTTTAGCCCTGGTTTGAGCCCAAATTGAGTTATAATGTAGACTTGTTTGGTCCTTTCATAGACCTGGTTTAGTACTACGTTTAGTCTCAGTTTTGGAGTGAATTTGCATTACTTTAACTGCCAAGATATTACAACTTTGATAGATGATTATATCGACTCCAAAAGTACCTCAGTATAAGTATCTATATTTACTATCCACCTCTTGACATGACAAAGTACGATACTGTTGAACCGTAGCCGAGCGCAGCCTCTCCCTCTGAATCCTCCCGATAGTGACAGAGACGTATGAATAGAGCAGGTAATAGTAGTGTGACTAGGCCTGCATATTAATAACACTCACTTAGACAACCATTATCAGGGCCAATGTGCCTGTGCCCACCCAAAAGAATTAGCCTTTAATATATTACAACAGCCCGACCCAAATACAGAAGAGAATGAACAGGCTACACTCACATTTTACTACTCTGCATCAGCCATGGTGGTGCATAAACAGACAAACAGCACTATTAGCAGTTGGAGCTTCCAAACTTAATCATTCCTAAGTACTTTTGGGACACTGAAGAACATGGCAAGGTGAAAACAAGAATCTAAACTTCGAAATCAACCTAAGCCTCTAACCACGACATTCAAGGACAAGAGTAATGCAAAGTGATGAGATAAACAGTTTAATATGCAGCTGACATTTCTGCTAAAGGAAATAGATTTGCATGGTATTGACTAAACAGCAAGGGCATCGTGATATGAGTCAATATGGTATGAAAATGTGGGCCATTTCTGATTCAGAATCATATAGAATTCTCATGACTTGACTGCCACTTGGACTCTGCTCTTAAAGGGCCAGTAACTGATTTTTTCCATCTATTTGAGAAAAAATAGATCTTGGTCCAATACAGATATGTAGTCTAAGCAGCTCCCACTGTGTACTGTTTTCATTTACTGTCCAAGAATCAGAAAGTGTATGTTTAGCATGCTGGTTGTTAGGATTATCGTGATGCCATAACTCCGGTGTGTTTTGAAAAAGTGTTTAAATACTCTTAGCAATGAGTATTTAGTAGGCTCAGAATGCAAAAGTTAAGTGAGGAATAACTTTGGACTACTGCAAACTTTAACTATCGTTAACCAGGTCCAGTTAAAACATATGTGAATGTTACGGAAAATTTCTTATTCTTTTGTTGACATTCTTTGATAACATGTTCACACTGTCTAATCTGTTTTTAGGGAATGACACCAGTTAAAATGTCACCAATGATTTTTAGTATTGCTTGGTGAGAATATACCATTATCAAGGCATTTTTATAAATACTTTTTAAAATACTGTATGTATGTCTGTCTGTCTGTCTGTCTGTCTGTTCTACGCAAGTTTTTAATATATGGCCTCAGCTGCAATGAACATCAAAATAAATAGTTTTGGAGATGCTTTTAACCTTGGAAAAACATAAAATGGAAATAGACGAAGATAGGATTCATTACTAAGTAGACACATTTCACACTGATACTACAACTGCTACTACAACAAATACTTTAATACTACAACTACTAAAACATCTACTACAAGAGCTACACTACTACAGCTACAACTGCTACAACTACTACTACCACTACTACTACCACCACTACTACTACTACCCCCACTACTACCACCACCACCACTACCACTACTACCACCACCACCACTACTACTACCACTACTACCACCACCACCACTACTACTACTACCATTACTCCAACCACTACCAGTACACCAGTACAACTAGCACTATTACTAGAGCTAGACCAATATTTTGACCTTTTAGCATATCAGCGATCTCCAGCATTGGTCACAAACTACAAATACAATTTTATTTTAACATTTATTGTGAAGAGACAACTGGCCAAAGGTTTGTGGTAAAATTAAAAAAAAAAAAAAGGAGGCTGTGGGTGTACTTTTAAATAACAGATTAGTTAGTTATATATTAGGTTTTTTTATTAGTTTTCTCTGGACTATTACCACTACTACTACCACCACAACTACTACTACCACCATTACTACAACAGCTACCACCGCTACTACAACAACCACTGCACTACTACTGCAATCCCAATACATTTAGATTACAGAATGTTTTAGTGACTAGGACTCTAAAAATGCATGTAGTGTACTCAAAACAGAAAAAGTATTAATTTCCACATTAAAATTCATAACGTCTCCTATAGAACCACCCTGGGCCAGGCGGCTTACACATGCAGAGCAGTAAGTAGATAATGTATGTATCAACATCTATGTCAACAGCGCCCGGTGGCCTGCTAAACCTCTCCCTCGCACTAATTCATCTCAGAGAGGGTCCCTGTAATCCCTGTGCTGGAGTCATCTCATATGACCAGAGTTTAAACCCACAAAACTGGCTTAGTTCTCCCCCTGTCCGCTTAACTTTAGCTGGGGGAATATCCATGTCACACACCAGCAGCCCCTGCACAATGCACCCACTTAACTACACAGTTAAACATACAGGAGGTCTCTGCACAAAAGAAAGGCTTTACTTGTTTGATGTTTTTTTTTTGGTTTTTGTTTCACCTCTCCGCGTGACGCCTACCCAAAAGTCTCTGGTGTCGTAGGGGCTGTCTCGGAGCTCAAAAACACAATGCAACAATGACTAATCCTGTCAGAAGCTACTCAAATCCAAAAGGAAATGTTGGGAATTATGAAGCATGTGGTTATTATTATGTTAAGGGGAAAAAATCCTGGGCGACTAAGACAAAAGTGGTAACAAAGCACTCAGTGTTGCTGGTGGGCTGCTGAGACGAGGAGAAAGCTTCAATTTGTGATACAAAGTGGAATTTCATGGTCTATTCAGTAACTCAGTGGTCAGAGTGGTCACCCGCCAGCTCCCAAATTAGATTTTTGATCCCACCTTTGACCAGTGCATGCTCCTGTGTCCTTTGGCAAGGCACTTTATACACATGTTTGAATGTGGTGTGTGGTGTGACTGACGGTAGACGAAGGGTCCGACATTACGTACTATTCACAAGCTTAATTGACCTTATAATAGTAAGTTGCTGCCTCAAGAAGGTCCTAGGTTCAACTCCTGAGCAAAATGGGGCCTTTCTGTGTTAGGGTTAGAGTTTGTATGTTCTTGGATATTCTTGTTCTTGCCACTTGTTGGTGTCCCCCCCATCAACATGTTATAATGTTGTTTTCTCATTAAAAAAAAAAAAACATACCTGGACTTGTGTGTTTTTCATTCACACGTTTAACACAAACCCTGCATATTTAGGCAAGTTCTTCTCATGTGGTAATACAGGAAGTGCTCCATTGTGTTTTAAATTCCATACACATTCACAACAATCTTTAGCTAATTTCAGATCTAGAATCGCAAATCTCAACAGAACTAAAGGTAAAAGGTAGCTGTAACTTGAAAACTACCGCTTCATGGCATCACAAGGTGGAACAGAACATTTTGAGCTACGGAGATGTAGACAGACAGATAAAAGATTACTCAAACATGTGTGAATGAAACACAACACAACTCCAAATACATTTATGAGGAGGTAACAGCTTTTTAACATGGCTTAAAACTCACAAGAATCAATTTTGCATAATATAGAACCATAAATAATAATCTTATATCAAATAGTGGTTTGCATTTCACAATATTCAATTCATTTTGTATATTCCAAAATCACAGCAGCAGTTGCCTTACATGTCTTAACGAAATTATGGATTTAACCAACAGATAGTTAGAAAATCAAACGTGGTCAGCCATTTTCATGAAACACATATGTCACACACATATATTCAAAATTGCCGAGTGTGTATACAAGGAACCCTACGTGACATTATAGGACATACTGTATTTTAACACCTAAAAGCCCATATTTATGATAATCCTCACATGTGCTTTCCTAAGCCTGTCTACTTAAATGGTATATCAGCACACAGCCAAGCACTGGACTCTTAAACTTCTGACCACGTGCAATGCTTCAAAGCCCCCCCTAATGGCTGCTGCGTCTGCTGTAAAAGACCCTGTATTCATTTATGTTGAAATTGCCTTTCATATGCCCACAATGGATCTGGAAAATTACATTCACGTGTATGCCACTGCAATTGATCAAAGAAAGCAGAATACAGAATGGAGAGAAGACATTTCGTTTTACATGTTATATTACACTACATCATTAATTCTACCCTATCTCTACGCTATCTCTCTCCTCCACCCTCTTTTCAGCTACATGCCATTATCCTCTTGTATTAAATATTCACCGCAGCAGCAGAAACATCAGCCACCTCTGATTTTCCACCTCCTTCCTACACCAACCTGGAGTATCGATCGTGGAGAAGAGTGATTCTGTTGCATCCCTGAAATTGCAGCAAAGTTTTATCCATAAAGAAATTATTTACAGTCTGCATCTCACTCAACTGTCGTTCTCTTCCTCACCTAAATAAGACATGATGCTTTATGTTCTGCATTTAGTATCATATCATATTCTTTATCGTTTTATTTGCAAACTGTAATATTGATTTAGCATGACTTTTATAACAGGTCCAGTAACTTAACAGGTCTATTGACTCAAAATTGCAGAGCTGATTCCCCGCTCCGTTGTAAGCAGCACATTTGATCAGAGCTTGAAAAATAGCTATGCTGGATTTTTAAACATTTTTGTACGAGTCCAAAATTCTACCTACTAGTACACCTTTACATTTTCTGAGCACTCAAACCTCCAATGCATTTGAATACCGGAATACTCAACCATGCACTCAAAATACAACTTGGGTAAACTGAGGTATAACAATTATACTCTAATTTATGTTGATTTGATTAAATATGCCTTCTTTAATCAACTGACATACAGACCAAGTAAAAATACATGTCAAAAATATGAATAAAAACAGACTTGACACTTGACCACAGCCTGAACAAACAGTATGTCGGTTTAATGTGTGAATCGTGCCCATAACGGCTCTTACTGAAATACATGCACCTGCCGCTGACCTCCATTGTAATAAATCCATGAGAAAGAAAAACATGCCCTAAATTCTGACCCATTTCCCTCACAGCAGATGATGAATAAACAAGGATGTTACTGGCACATTTACACATACAAATTTCCTATAAAACAATTTCAAGGCAAGGTTTGTGACACCAACTAATTCATACATTTTAGTGTAATGCTGCATAATATCTGGCAGTTATAACTAAAACAGCAATTTGAGTTCGCACAATTATCAAATCTCAAAGGCTGGAATGTTGTCCATAAAGAACAAAATATTCTGTCTTTTAATTAAAAAAATCTTGTATTTAGGTCAAACTTCTACAAACATGTTCTGAAATGCATGGGATTCTTGTACTAGTTTATCAGTTCATATTTCAGTCTTCTCTCAGATGATTAGGGATGCACCAATACAACACTATCCGATATCGCTGCAGATATTGACAATTTGGAGTATTGGATATCGGCTTCCAAAATATCGGTTCAGCCGATATCCCATTTTGGTCTATAAATTGGTGTAATAAGACAATTTTACTGGCAATTTTACTGTAGTTTCAAAACACCTATGGATCATTTTTTTTTACCTTATGCTGTTTGTGCTGAAAGGAAATAAATAATATTTTCAGTCTCTGCCTTAGTATTGGTTGATATCGAGTATAGGCAGAAAGCCAAAGTATCGACGTCGGTATCGAAGCTGAAAAACCTGATCAGTGCACCCCTACAGATGATAATGCTCCCGGAGTCATTTGGACTACAAATGTCATTGCACTGCCTGGAATGTTCCACAGTATGGTGATAAACTTATCTATTTCCATGGAGATAAGCACCGGTGGGCCACGTTATTGGTCAGATCTGAGAAGAGGTGACCTCACAAGAGAAATGCAAGAAAAATAAGTTTACTTCCACATTTGCAGAACAGGCAAAACATTATCTCCATTGAAACAAGCATATGGAAAACACTTCACCCAAAAAGTTACATGATGTGCCTTTAAAGAAACCCATTTTTTTAAACACGTAAAAAGTATGAGCATAAAAACAACCCTATTTTGGAGAAAAAATAACAACTTTGGAGTGCAATTTTTGGAATAGCAGGTGCAAGAAAACTGAAAATAACAAAAGGAGGAGCACCAAAAAAGTTGACGCGTGACTCAAATGTTTTACACACACACATTTGGAAGTCTGTGGTGGCTGTTAGCATGATGACTACATGTTTTGATGAGGACACTCAAAGCAGTGACAGGCAAGGAAACACAGATGTACTACCATTATTTAAAGGTGGAGCCAACCAAACCAACAAAACCTTAATTAAGTGATATTTCATGATTCGAATAATAGGCTTGGTCTTTGCTTCAGTGAGCGGTGGGTGGCTCTGGATGTAATTGGATGAATAAACAATACAGCTGAAAATGATTTGCTGCTGGAAAATTGCTTGAAAAAGAAGGGATTTTCAGATCATTGGTTTGAAAATTAACATAAAGCTACACTATGTAATTTTTTCTGCTTGTCTCCATGGAGATAACATGTTCCACTCCACTGTTGTCACAATACTAAAATTGATTTTGATACGAAAGAATAGACTCAATACTCAATTCCAATTTGAGAATGTGATTTTCAACATTAAATCTTAGTATTTCCTTTAACTGGCATATTACCATGTGACCTTATATTTGTGTAATCCCTCAGTCGTCCAGGTAGGTTCCATAGTGGTCCATGAGCAATGTTCCCTCTAATTTTTCATGTGTCTGAGCAAACACACTAACTCCCTGAGAATTCCTTGGACCCCTGTGAGCAGCATCCGACATGCACACTGTGGCCATAACTGTATCACACCTGAGATCATCGCAACATCACATCACATAGCTTATTAATCAAATTACTGTGGTTATTTCTGTTAGATTACTGATTTTTTTGGCCCACTTAGAAAAACAGACAAAAATCTTGTTCATGACCTTTGTATATGTTGTATGTCAGTGTGAGGGTCCTGCTGTGGTCAGTGAAACATTGAACATTACAATATTTTGAAAATAAATAAATATATAAATATGTATATAGCTGCAGATTTTTTTTATGGATTGTAGGACCTATAGGCCACTACAAGATGTGTCATCTATAAATTTTTATCACTTTATATCTTGCTTTTTAATCATTAGCCTGTTTAAGTAATTATGTGTGAGTGTCAGAGCTCTGTGATATAACGCTCTGAGGAGAGGCTTCACACTTTGAGAAAGTCTCGTCTTTTTGGCTCACACAAAACTATGGCTTGGACAGAAACAAAGTAAACAGGGGAGGATTACATTACGGCTCTACCTGACTCCTCTTCATGTGTTCCTCCCTCTGTGGAGTGTGTGTGGTAGTGCTCCCGTCAGCTCGTGCGGACCTGCTGATCTGAGCAGCAGCAGCTGCGGTGATGTGCCCTACAACTACGGTCATACTGAAGGAAATGAGTGAAATGCGGTCGAAATGTATCTGTTTGTAGTTGGCTTGTCCCTAACGCGGGTGCACAGTCACGTGTGCAACCTGAATCTGAATCAGACTGGTCGTTCCGTGCGTCAAACCAGTGCTGTGTTTATCATTTCAGGTTAGATTTTATTTTCTGCACTGCAAAGAATTTGATGCGTGCGCTGAACGTCTGGGCAGTGTGTGACTGTGCACGTGTGCACCTTAGAGGGAACATTGTCCATGAGCGTATACTAGTCTGTGTGGTCTTGTTCTGATACAGCTCATGATCATTCTGAAGCTATTGAGGAAAGATTAATTTCTGTCCTATGAAGGTGACTTTTTTAGTATCGATAACTGCTCAAATGAGTATCTAGTTGAGTATCTGATTTTCGATATTTTTGACAACCCTGTTCCACACAGTACAGCATACAACATATCTATCTCAATGGAGATAAGACCCCACTCACAGTAACAATGCATGCACCTGCAATTGAAAAAAAAGTTAAATAAATGTAACACCAGACTGCTGAACATTTTAAACAAAAGAATAACATCTACATAGAGACAGCTTGGTGGTACACCCTCTACCTGAAAAATGAAATTTAAAAAATGTGCACTGATGGACGGTCTGCCACCTTCTTATGTCCATGGAGGTGTTAATGCTTTGCCTTGAATGTTTCACAGTATTGCATTATGTGTTTATTCAATTTCAGGTAATTGCTAAAAATACTACATTTAAAACATTGATTTGTTCTGTGAGCAGATTCTCCTCTCCATAGATCTGACCTGTAACTGGTTGTATCACCTGCTTGTCTCCATACAGCGTTACTAAGTGTTTAGAAGAGCGCTAAAAAAAAAAAAGTTTCATGCCATATTGTGGAACATTCCAGAAATAGCAAAAAACATCTCTATGAATCCAAGCAGGTAGCAAACCCTCCACCAGAAAAGTTACATAGTGCACCTTTAATTTGAACTATACAATAAAATTCATTCTGTGACCAATACATTTTTCTAACACTTTTTTTTTTTCAGTTTCACAAAGCATAATCCATGCCATTTCAATGCACATTGCTTTGACTTCTCACTTTCAATTTTCATGCTTGGATTGCTCGCCATCTTATAACCTATCTAAGTTAATGCTATTCTTTATTCAGCTAACCCTATAGGGTCTCAGTGGCACGCTCACATTCTATTGTTGACTTGTGGCTATTCTCTGTGGAATTTTAATTAGATCTTGACATGAAGCGAGTGGAGTGACGTACAGGAGAAATGAATGATTAAGTCAGCTCTACATGTGACAGCGGTGGGAAAACAGAAGGCCAGAAATAACATGGTAAGAAAGCCGTGTGGAGACCAGCCCCCAACTCACAGAGGAAAAGTTTAAATGGAAAAGACATCTTCAACTATAATGACATTTTCCAGAGAGACAGTGGATTCTATAGCTTAAGGCTCAGAAATGTGAGCTATTGATCAGTCTTACTATTTTTATTATGAATATGTATGACTTTTAATCATAAAGTTCATGTATAGAAAATAATCATTTTAAAGGTCCTATATTACACAAAATTGACTCTTATGAGGTTTAAGTCATGTTAGAATGTTGTTCCCTCCTCAAAAACATACCTGGATATGTGTTTTATTTCATTCACACATGCTTGAGTAAACCTTTGTTATTAGTCTGTCTACATCTCCAAAGCTCAAAATGCTCTCTTTCACCTTGTGATGTCATGAAGCTGTAGACTTCCAAGTTAATAGCTACCTTTTATTCAGTAGAGATTAAAGTGACCACACAGAGGATGCTCAACATGGCTGGTGATAGACTGAGCCTTCCTGTACTAGGGCTGGGAATCACAGGGTCTCTCATGATGATACATATCGGCACAGATACTGGAAAATTAGCTGGATCAGGTATCGGTTCCATGATATCAGTTAAACAAATACCCTGACTGGGCCTTTAACTGAATATAATAAGTCTATTTACGACCTAGAAAGTCTCATATGAACTGAACTTTTATAATAATTAACTTTTAATTCACAAATCTGTTCAGTAGTTGTGTGAAGGATACATAACAGTTGCATAACACAACTGGATCTCTTGTGTAATAAGTTCACTGATTTAAGGAAATAAGTGCCATTTTCCATCCCTAGTCTGGTATCTGTTAATATCAGATATCAATAGATACTGTATTGATATCAGTATTGGAAAAAGCTGGATAATAATCAGTATACTGCACATGATATATTACAATATTATATCTTTGATAAACCACTACTTATGCAAAGTTAATATGAAATACACCCACTTTATCATCAAAACAGTGAATACGTCAAATGTATTGCCTAAACATAAACAATCTATAATCTAATCTATAATCAATAAATAGATAAAAAAAATTATTCTTGGGGATATATCGATACAACAGCCCACGATATTGATACTGTATCACCAAATTTAATATCCCGATATTTGAATATTTTTGCACACCCCTATCCCATACTCAGCTGACAGGTAAAGAAGATCACATTTTCTGTTTTCTTTGCCAGTTCTCTTCCCTGCATTCTTTATAGTCCTGTTCAGCTTGTTCTTTTTAGCCACTGTGAGATAACTTCATGAAAACAGAGTTATTAAAAATAAGAAGACTTTGGAACAGGCTGACATAGTCTCTCCAGAATCTGTGAGCTCTCTCCAAAGCCCCTGAGCTTTCTGTTCATATAATAATAAAAAGATCTGATGTTGATCCATTTCTGAAAAATTTACCTCATGGGTACCAGATTTTAGTTTCCACAATGAAAATGCAATGACAATTTGGTTTCAGCACAATTATTTGCACATAACCTCAGTATCAGTATAAAGGCATAATACTGAGATAAGTGAAAAAAATATTCTGATACCATATAGATTTAATTACTCAGGTTTGAATAGCCCCATATTTGAACTTGTTCCAAACAAGGCTGTCTTCTGCTCCACTGCTCATCGTAAATAGACTCAGGCAAAATAGAGAATGGTTTTATGGTCAGATGCATCAAGATTTGAAAACAACTGTTACTCCTGCATCCAAGTCACACAGGCTTCCTCTTGGCATCACACAGCCATAACCTGTCGCTTACCACAAAGGGTGAGTGACTATGTGAAGTATGTACTGAATATTGCAATAGCTTATTAAAACATATTTACTTCAACCATGGCAAATGTTTGTATGTACTTGTCCAATAAACTCAAACCTTTTCGAAGACTAAACCAGGGAGAACACAATGCCAAATGAAAACTTAGTCAACTTCACTTGAGTGGACGCTGCTGTTGTGTCCTTCGGCAAGACACGTGACCCACATTGAATGGATGAAAAACTACAGTGTTTTTAGCCTCAATAAAGCATGAACAAAGACTTGGTGCTTTATTAAGGCAAAGCCTGATCTCGTTAGATCTCAGAGGCTATGCAGGGCTGGGCCTGGTTAGTACTTGGATGGGAGACCACTGGGAATACCAGGTGCAACAGAGAGGCGCCAGTGTCTAAAAACATTGTTGTGTCCTTAGGCAAAACACTTCACCACATTGCCTAGTATGTAAGTGGTGCGTGTGTGAGTGTTGTGGTGGTCGGGGGTGCTGATGGGGCAGATTGACAGATTGGCCCCAAGGCAGCTGTGGCTACAGCAACAGTTACCACCACCAGTGTGGAGCTAATAAATAATGCACTGTAAAGTGCTTTGGGTGTCCTGAAAGGCGCTATATAAATGAAACGATTAATTAATTAGTAATGTATAAAGTATTAGTATTCAGCCTTAGTAAATATATAAAAAGAAAGTAATCCTAACCACTTGAAAACACAGTGTGCAGCTTTTTAACCAAAAAATAGACAAAAATAAAAGCCTGTTTTTGTTGTTTTTCAGTTCTGTTTTATTGCTTGTTTTACTGCACTGAAAAATTTGCATCTCCACTAACCTGACTTTTATTGGGCCTGAAGGTGGGCCTCTTCCTTCTCAGATACTAATCGATACTAAAATTAGTATCGAAAATAGATATTCATTTGAGCAGGTACTTATACTAAAAAAGTCACATTCACAGGACAGAAATGAAGCTTTCCTGAATAGCTTTAGAATGATCTTGAGCTGAATCAGAACAAGTATAAGAGCACATAGACTAGTATACGCCCATGGACCACTATGGAACCTACAGGACCACTGAGGGATTACACAGATATAAGATTCACATGGTAATATAAAAGAATGTACACAGATTTAATGCTGAAAATCACATTCTATTGTCTAAAGAAATATTGTATTTCATTATCATCATGCTATCAGAATCAATATTGAGTATCAAGTCTATTGCTTAGTATCAAAACTGAGTTTGAAATTTCACTAATCGAGACAATAGTAGTTCAGAATTCATATTTTAACAACAAGAATTCATATTTTAACAACACGCCTAAAAGAAGACAAAACCTACTGAAATATGAAATGACAAACTAATCCAAGAATCACATTTCAGAACATGTTTGTACAGCTCTAAACCACAGGGTTAACAGTTATTTTATACAGGATAAGACGAGATTTTGTTGTTTGTGGAAAAAAATTATGATGCGATTTCCTAATTGCGCCCATTCAAACTGCAATTTTTTCTTCTACCTTCCAGTGTCCTGTCACAACACCCTGCTTCATAGATGGCTTTATATTCAAAATTCATAACCTTGTAGCAGACTGTATAATCATCATGCAAAAGTAATGTGGTTGGTAAATTCTTGTTTTGCCAACTGCTGACTCTGACAGACTCTAGTTTTATGCTAGTTTCATCTTGGTTTAATTCTGTAAGAATTAGAAGCACAGAATACATTTTATAGTTTTTTCATTCCTGATTTGTTTTAATGTAATTAAAAAATATATAATTCTAATTTAGGTGTTTCTGACAAGTGGCAATAGCAATTAGATTTCCAATTTACGGTTTTAATTATGAATCCATTCACAGTGTGCTTTTGAAAGTATGAAAATTATCATTATGCTACATAAATAACTGCAAGCTTTTACATTTATTAAACAATCAAATTGGCAATTAATTTCACAGCCCTTGCAGAAAACATGTAAAATAAAAATAAACAAATAAAAATTCTGTTCATAGCCCAGTTTTATTCTGGTTTGTTCCAAATTATAATGTCAGTCAAGTACTAGTTTCAGTCGACTTTCAATTTCAGCCCATAGTTTTGTGTATTACCATTAAAGTTGCATTGTGTGACTTATCTGCTGGTCAAATGCTTTTCTTCATAGAGATACTATATTGCTTGCCTTTGTTTCATAGTATGGTATTGAACCTTTCTATCTTCATGGAGACCAAACCATACCAAGTTACAGGCCAGATCTCTGGAGAGGCAACCCATTCACAAGCCTGTTTTTCTAGGTGTTATTGAGCTATAAAACCACCGGCAATTTCATAAATTTAAGGTAGAGTTGTTTTATGTCATACTGTGAAGCAATCCAGGCAGAGCAATGACATCTCCATAGAAACAAGCAAGTGAAAGACCCCCAACCACAAAGTTACATAGTGCACCTTTAAATCTGACTGCACCAGTAAAGCATAAGCAATTATAAAACAGCCATATTACAGATTTCATATTTAACACATTTTCTACCATCCTTTGACATTTCATTGGAATTAAGCTCACTTACATCTGACCACTCATAGGAATAATAATGAAGTAAAAGCATGAGAGATAGCAAAAACCACTCCAACTATCCCTGTTTCCTTGACACAATTCACTCGGACATGAATCATTTCAGGCATTGCTGCCCACAAGTCCCTTATCAAATATTATTGAAATAGCTTCCCCGAGGTGTCCATTGTGCATATGAATGAAAAGACGCCTTTGCCAAATGATAAGTTATCATAGCAATGCACTCTGGGTGAAATATCCTTTATCGTCTTTTTAAATTCCATTTTTAAAACCTCTTTTTCAAACTGGGAGAGCATTTAGGATTCCAGAACATATTTCCGAACACTAAGCCTGGCTCCTGGCACTTATCATGAACAATTGATAGACAGAACCCCTTGCCTGAATTTTGGCAAGAAATTAATACAGTTTAAAGAGGGGCTATTCAGAAGCACTGGGCAACCAAATCTGAACTTTTAGTAAAAAAAACTAACTACAAAATCATAACCAAAATGCAACCGCTCTTTTATTACAAACATTATGGTATTAGCTACAGAGTTTGTCACGATAATTACTCTAGCCACTTGGGGGGTGGGGAGTATGTGTGTGTGTGTGTGTGTGTGTGTGTGTGTGTGTGTGTGTGTGTGTGTGTGTGTGTGTGTGTGTGTGTGTGTGTGTGTGTGTGTGTGCATTGATAGACAGACTTCCTTTCCTTTTTGTTTTTGTATTGTAAACATCCAAATGTAATAAAAAACATCAAAGTTAGAGGCCCATCTCTATGATGAGGGCTATAACCTGGAGGCGCTGCTCTGCCCCACACCAACAGGGAGCGGTCAAGAGCCACAGGAGACCCAACTGGTGTCTCCCAACATCCAGGAGCCCTCAAACCTAGACGACAGAAGTCTCATCCAGGTACTTCCACCCCTCGTCTAGGTACTTCCACCCCTGATCCAGGTTCTTCTACCCCTTATCCAGGAACTTCCACCCTTGCTCGCTCCGTAAAGAGTTGGAGCGAGCAAGGGTCAAACTTGCAGAACAGGTCCAAATAAGCAATTCTTTGGACCTCAAGCTTAAGTCTCAGGAGAGAATCAACCAAGAAAAAGACTTGGAGTTGAAAAAATTCAATGATTCTCTCCAGAAGAAAGACAAGCAACTGCAAGACCAGATTAATGCACATAATGCAATTTCTGCAATTTCCCCATTGTGGGACAAATAAAGGATTATCTTATAAGGAGATCCGGTACCTGTACAACTCCAAAGTACAGGAAAATGTGCAGCTGAAGCAAGAACTTGCAAACTCCAAAAGAGTCGGGAATAAGACTGACGATTTGGAGATACAAAAACTCAAAGCCTCTCTCCAGAAGAAAGACAAAGAGCTGGAAACCCACATTAACGCATACAAGGAGATCCGATATCTGTATAACAGTTCGGTGAGAGAAACTGTCCAGCTCAAACAAGAGCTTTCCAGCACCAGTAAAGTCCTTGAAAAGGTAAAGGAACAACCTAAAGCACAGGACAATAAAATGGCTGAGATGAAAAACACAAACAGGCCGGATCCAGAGGCCTGCAGAGACTCTCAAACCACTGGCATTGGTGGAGATGCAAACCGACAAAGATGTGAAACTGTCCAGGAAGGTGCAGCAGCAGCTGTCTTCTGAACTCTTTTCAGCACCAGAGGAGATACGTTTCCTTAAGTTTCATTGTCAAAGTGAAAGAGCACAGCCATCCACCCACCCAAAAGAAGTGGACATGGTGGAGGAGCAGAGGAAGGCGCCCAGGCACTACCAGCGCTAAAGCCCCTCCAAACATCACCCTTTACCCTTTGTATTGTGAAAAAATAAAACAAAAATGTTTTAACATTATGTTGTTCTCTTAAATGTCTGTGGTAGTTATTCATGTTTATTATTTCAGATGTCAAAACTTGAATTCACATGTTGGCCACAACTGCAGTCACTTGATTTTTATTAATTGGCAAAGTGGAATTAAAAAATAGTAATATATGTTTAAGAAAAATTTTGGGAAAAAATGCTTTTACTTTTAATGGTTCATTTGCTCCACTGACCACCACCTCATTTTATATATAAATCATGACAATGTTTTCAATGGCCTTGGCTGGTTCGATAATGTAAAACAGGAAGCACCATCTTGTACAGAGTGGTTCTTGTTTTCATTTTCTGATCTATGTTATAATGTTGTATCCTCATAATCCTCATCCTCATTTTGTGTAGGACCTTTAACATCATTTGAAACACAATTACAATACTTGTCAGAAAATTCAGGAATTCCATTGTTTTCCAAAATCACTCACAGTTGGTATATTATGAATGAAAATAGCAGTTGGCAAATTGCACAGTTAAATGAACAGTGAGGGGAGCAGAGCGCTGGTGTCACACAGCAGGGGGGCACTTGTTTTTGTTCTGTTTGTTCAGTATAATTCAGACTGGAATATTCTGCAAAATGTTATAAACTGAAGTCATAGGTTCCAGCTTCCTGTGAGGACTTCAATTCAAAAGATGTAGTATTTTGTTTTAAGTCGTTATTCTCTATGGCATCTGTCCTCATTTCGTATCATTCTGAAACCCGTGGACAGACATGCCAGTATTACATTAATTAATATCTTTAATCTGACACCCAAAAAAGTATTTTTGTCTGGATTTTCACTAAGGATGGGACAAGACAAGATGAGATTTTGATAAAATTTCTATTAAATATATTACATTCATTCATTGGTTCAGATGATAATAATATTGGCCCTTACAATTTTTTATTTATTTTTTACCTTTGCTGTCATTGTAGCACTGCATCTTAGAACTATGGCTTCTCAAAATGTTAACACACCAGCGTTTTTGTTCAATGCAAATGCAAACACATGGGTAAAAGATCTCACAAGATCCTCTTATGTGCACAATCGTGTGGCAATTTGGTCCCCCGAGATCTTGTGGCAAGAGATCTTTTCTTGTTAACTTTATCTTATCATAACAGTTCTCTCAAATAATAGATATGGTTTTGCATATTCTTTCAGTGATTTCTTGCATCTATTACATTTTTATTTCTTGGTTGAAATTTCTCTAACAACCCACATAATCAGAGAACCAACTTTTGACTTTCCAACTCAGAGACCCTTGTTAATCGTTCCCTTGAGCGTGAATCAAATTTGCTTGTTGACGAGCACCAAACCACTGAAGAAACGCAATGAAATGCAAAAATCTATATGCAATTGCCCATTTTATTACCCACACTGTATTAACAGCTCAATAGGCCTGTCACGATAATTACTATATCCACTTATTCTTTGCATGTAATGTTCCACAGTATGGCATTAAACTTATCTGCCTTGCATGCATTCATTTACAGGTTATAGCTCAAAAATATCTTGAAATACATTAATTCTTACTATGTTCAGGCTTGCTTCTCCATAGATCTGACCAGTAACTTATCGCCATTGTGATAACCAAGGTTATTTACTGTATAACATTCAAGGCAAAGCAACTACATCTCCATAGAGACAACTAGAAAAGTTACACAGTGCACCTTTAAGCAATATATCGACTGTTCTCGTGAGATTTCCCCATAAAACAATATGTGAATGTGATCAATATGTGAATGCCTAGGGCCCTTCACCACTCTGCCACCCCATTTGTTCTATACTTTTGTTCTGGGGGTGTGCTCTGGTGGGTGCTGTGCTGGGTGCTCCGCTGGGTGTTCTGCTGGGTGCTCTGCCAGGTGCTCCAGTAGGTGCTTTGATGCAACACTATAGATTAGATCGTTAGTCAGTAATGAGAGTGTTCTAGGCGTGATTAATTACTGTTTTATCACTCACTCACACATGTGCCCGCCCGCCACCCATGCATGCTAAGAGGCTAAATGAATGCCAACTACTCACCTCCAGCTAATGCAGCATGTGGCACTGTGGATATGTATAGATACGTATCTATTCAAGCCATCTGGTCCGGAAAGGTATTTGTAAGGGAGGACTTGCCATTTAAACTAAAGGAATTTACTTATTGCAAAAATGTTAGGCCAATTTTGTCTTAGTTTGGTCTTATTTGTTAAAGACGACTAAAGAGTATTTTATTTCTATGGGGTATTGACTGCTAATACAACATATTTAGATCACTTTGTTAGCTTATTTTGTTTTGAAAAAGCTATAGTTACCGAAAACAACGTATTAACATGTTTGAGACACTCCGAGTCCCCCGTCCCTTTGCTCCCCATGCAAAGTCACACGCCCTATCATAACACAATCAGTGTGCATCCTAATGAAACTACTACACATCACGGTTTTGTATCATCTTTTTGTTATATTAATCTAGAATTGTTGTGTGGGAGCATGGGTGGTGTATATAGGCATGGGCAGAGCACTGCACCGGATCTTACAGCTAGCCATAAAGAGGGTTTGAATAGGGCTCTGGGGAGATCGCATAAATACTCAAACATGCATGGACAACATCTGAAACCTCTTTAGGCATGTTTTTGATGAGAGAACAACCTTATAACATGTAATAATGCCCCCTCATTAGTTCTGTTTGTGTAGTGACGTAATTCTGACTCAGTCCTTGCAGTACTGATATTGTCCTGTTTAGTAATTGACAGAGAAATTGTACTACTGCACCAAGGACACCACCCGCTCAGTCCTTGTTACCTAGTCCTTGCCATCAGAGATTATAATATTCCCAACAACAGAAGCATAGTCAGACTTAATTGGAGTGCAGATTGCCTGTTAAACCAACTATGACATCGGTGGTGTGTATTTCACCAAAGCAACGCAGTTTCATGTGGGTTCCTGTGATAACACACATCTAATGACCTGAAAACTGCTCCAAACCGCACTTGCAGTCTCCTGCTTCTCTGGGACACTTAAATTATTCTGTAATAATGGTTGGTTTTGGCTTAATCCTGGTTTAGTTCTAGTTTGGAACTTGCTTTCATTTTAAGTCTTAGTTCTGGATATATAGTGGTTTAATCCTAGTTTAGACCATTTTCCATAAAGCAGGTTATTCTGGCTTTTCATTCTTGTCCTGGTTTAGACCTGGCTGAATCCAGTTTTAGACCTAGCCCAGTCTCATTTGACCGGGATATAGGTAATTTTTAGCGCATCAACTATCGCCCTTTAATCTCCAAGAGAAGACTAAAACCACACCAGCTTGTCAAAGCCTGATCTCGTCAGATCTCAGAAGCCAAGGCCGTGCCTGGGTAGTACTTGGATGGGAGACCACTGAGAATTCCAGGTGCCACAGTGAGGCGCCAGTGGCAAAAACTGTTGTAGTGCCCTTAGGCAAGATACTTCACCTACACTGCCTAGTAAGAAAGTGGAGTGTGCATGAATGCTGGTGGTGGTTGGAGGGGCCGACAGCGCAGATTGGCAGCCTCTCTTCTGTCAGTCTGCCCCAGGGTAGCTGTGGCTACAAAAGTAGCTTGCCATCACTGAGTGTCGAGTGAATAAATAATGCTCTTTAAAGCACTTTGGGTGTCTGGAAAGGCACTATATAAATGCAATGATTAATTAAGAAGATATTTTGCTAAAGAATATGCCTAAAGCTTTATTTGAACACTTACACAATACACAGAGGACACGGCACAAAACATGACTACATTTCTCTTACCCAGTTTGTAGTTTACACTGAATGATAGAGAACTAAAAAACAAAAGCAAAAACAAAAGACAAAAACTAAAGACTACTCAAAGTCTGGATTTGAATTACACATTTAGTTGTGGGGTTATCGCTGGTTTAAGCAAGGTTTTATTCTAGTTTAGCCTGGTTTTTATCTAATATATACCAGTTTAGTGCAGGGTTTGTCCCAGTTTAGTAATTTAGTTCACAATCTTAGTATGTCTACATATACTCATCAACACATTTTAAACATAGGTATAAAGTAATATTTCTGCAGCTTTGTGGGTAATTGAATTTCACAATTTTCTGATCATTAAAAATCAACTTAAATCGCAACTCATCTAAAGCCACATGCTGTGCTTTTGTGCTTGCTGAAATATTTTCAGATTACGTATTGGAACACAACGATAACCTGTACTTATCCCACATAGCTTGCTTATTCCATCTTACATTCTATTATTTGGACCCCTGCTCCCATGTATCCAGCCACCCATTTGATATAATTACAACCATTGACTCAACATTGACTCGACATGCATGCACCACGCCCTGCAGCCTTCCCTTCTCATCACATGACACTCCATTACTTCTCCGGATAATTCGCTCAGCCCCTAATTTATCGCCTCCTGGTTCACTTCAGTTACAGGGCATTTTATATCCTCTTTAGTTCAGCCTATTAATACTTAAAGAGGAGAAGCCTGGAGCCTGCTATCTTCAATCAGCACAATAAAATGTATCTTTTTAACTAGTCCTCGCACTCACACCAGAGCAAAGACCGACCATCAATCAGCCAATGACCAAAGAGCCAGGAGAGGCCAGTATGGAGGAGCCAGGAGTCCATTTATATGAACTGAACTCTGCACCGTGCGTTATTATAAAGAAAAGGTGAAAATGCTTACAGTGAAAGCAGAAGAGCATGCCGAGCCACTAGGGGCACTGTGAAGAATGTGTGATTAATAAAAAGAGAAGTTATGGCATTTTATAACTTCCTTCTGTCCAGGGGTTATTGGTCATTTCATACTTTGCAATATCAGTGAATTTCTCACATTTATTCCATTACAGATGGTTTTCTAACTCAAGAATACCTAGAAAAACATGCATTCTGATGGTAAGCGGGATTGCCTCTCCACAGATTTGACCTTAAGCTTGGTCTGGTTCGGTGTCCGTGAAGATAGAAAGGTTTAATGCTATACTGTGAAACATTCCAGACAAAGCAATAGCTATATGGAGACAAGCATTTGACAGACCCTCCACAAGAAAAGTCATACTCTACACAATTCATAAAAGCGGCAGAATTCTTCCCACTATTGCAAAGAAATTGTACACACCATAAATACTGAACCCCAAAATATATAGTTCCAGCTTTCATATACTGAGTGATAAGTCGATATAGTAATTATCATGACAGGCCTATATACATCAAATAATTTGTCTCAAATTATATCCATAGCCAGGAAAGTGTTTGATAATGACATGTCTGAATGGATTTGTATCAGCTTAAGAGTGCATATTAATAAATCAGGTGGGTTAAATCAATGTCTTGCCAAAGACCGAACATATCACTGTCTAAATGTCTGAGTGAAAATATGTTTTGCTTCATTTTATTTTAGTTAGTTTTTTAAATGTAAAACTTAAATTAACATCTGAATTTAAACATTTATAGTGGAGGGTACGGAACACGTTTGTCTCCCTAGAGATTATGCTTAACCTGATATTTTATTCACAGGTCAAGTTACAGATCAGATCTGTGTTGAGGCTGGTCCACTTATAGTAAGAATACAGGTTTTTCACTGTATGCTTGATCAATTCAAACACCTGTTACTGAATTATATAATGAATGTGTTCCTCACCTTCCACGGTGGTTGGTCTCTCTCACCCTCATCCAGCTCGGGCCCTCTACCAGAGGCCTGGGAGCTTGAGAGTTCTGCGCAGTATTTTTGCTCTTCCTAGTACTGCACTTTTCTGGACTGAGATGTCTGATGTTTTTCCTGGTATCTGCTGTAGCCACTCCTCCAGTTTGGGGGTTACAGCCCCGAGTGCTCTGATCACCACGGGCACCACTGATGCCTTCACCTTCCAGGCCTTCTCCAGCTCTTCCTTGAGCCCCTGGTATTTCTCTAGTTTCTCGTGTTCCTTTTTCCTGATATTACCATCACTTGGTATTGCAATGTCCACCACCACGGCTTTGTTCTGTTGCTTATCCAACACCAGTATGTCTGGTTGGTTTGCCATCACCATTCTGTCAGTCTGTATCTGGAAGTCCTACAGGATCTTGCCTCGGTCATTCTCCGCAACCTTCGGAGGTGTCTCCCACCTTGACCTTGGGGTCTCCAGCCCGTACTCTGCACAGATGTTTCTGTACACTATGCCCGCCACTTGGTTGTGTCGCTCCATGTATGCTTTCCCTGCCAGCATCTTACACCCTGCAGTTATGTGCTGGACTGTCTCAGGAGCCTCTTTGCACAACCTACACCTTGGGTCTTGTCTGGTGTGGTAGATCTGGGCCTCTATTGCTCGGGTGCTCAAGGCCTGCTCCTGTGCAGCCAGGATGAGGGCCTCTGTGCTGTCCTTCAGACCAGCCCTCTCCAGCCAGTGGCAGGATTTCTTGATATCAGCCACTTCAGTTATGTTTCGGTGGTATGCCCCATGTAGGGGCTTGTCCTGCCATGATGGTCCCTCCAGCAGGGCCTTGTCCTTGATGTACTTATGGATTTTGGATGTTTCATCCTGGACAGTGGTTGCCACACTCACTAGTCCTCGGCCTCCTTCCTTCTGGCTTGCGTACAGCCTCAGGGTGCTGGATTTGGGATGGAACCCTCCATGCATGCATGCATGGTCAGGAGCTTTCGTGTCTTAACGTCTGTGGTCTGTATCGCCTCCTTTGGCCAGCTTATGATTCCTGCTGGGTATCTGATCACTGGCATATATTATATATATATATATATATATATATATATATATATATATATATATATATATATATATATATATATATATATATATATATATATATATATATATATAATTTTTTTTTTTTTTTTTTTTTTGGAACATGTGGAACATTCCAGCTAATGGAATTACATTACACAGTTACATTGTGCACCTTGAAACAACGGGATTCAAACCTGCAACTTTCGGATCTGTGCCGAACCCTCAACCCACTAAACTATTGCTGCCCTGTACAATTATCTATCTAACACAAATATAAGAACACAAAATCATCACCAAATAGAACTGTAAGACTATCTGAAAAACATCCATAAACTTTCAGCAAACTCAACCTTTTAGTATTCTCAATCTTATTCAAGGACACTGTGACCATAGATTCTACAGTGAACATTGAAACAGACTATAAACTTTGGCTCTTTCATGCCCTGTGCAGTAGATTTTAACAGGACAGCACTAGCAGCAGGACACACTGTGCTCCGTGAGACATGCTCCTAATGAGACTTGTGCCTGTAACCTGGGTCCACTCTCCAATACAGATATCAGGTAAATGCC